>JAMKQA010020236.1:0-15381 GCA_024699735.1 Posidonia australis
TCCATTCCATTCCACTATACAATTCCTTATGTACCAAACACTGGAATGGAATAAAAATATTCCATTCCATTCCATTCCAAATTCCATTCCAAAGTTCATTCCATTCTTCTCTATTTGCATTCCAGCGTACCAAACACTACCTAAGAAACTTCATAATTACACTGATCATCAAAATAGTTTATTTTTTATCACATTTAGGCCCTGAAATTTTGCATGTAAGTCCCTTGATTCACAGCATATAGTCCCTGAGCACAGGAAATTTGCATCCAGACCCTTAAATTAATTTTAAATATATCATTTAAGATTTTAATTGTTTTCTCACATGTTTTTGATATTTTCCACTTATCGCATTTCATATTTTGCACTTAACCATAGATTTCATCTAAAAAACATGCTTTCATTGTAAATTTATCTTTAGTCTCATATTTCAATCACATTTGCACTTATGTGTGAATTTTGCATATTAGACCCTAAGTTTTCAAGAAATTACCAAGGTGTTGTTTTCACACATTTCAGTGCCACATATTCATTTGATCCATCATCTGCACACTAATATAGAAGTCATTGAATATATTTTGATCTAGGTTTTCACATTTTTTGTGAATTTTGCATTTTGGTCATTGTGCTTGTCCTTTATTGTGTTTACATCATTTTATTGTTTTTAAGACTCTGTCCTTTTCATGTTTTCTTGCAAATAACACTTTCTTGACATTTCGCATACATTGTGGCATATCTCAGACCATGCATCATCTCCATACATGCATTTATTACATTTGGCCATTGAAAAGACCAAATTGCCCCTGTGCCACCAATTCATGCACGTGCATGTTATTTCTTGCATTAAGTCATGCATAACCTTCGCCTAAGTCATTCCTCAGCACCTTTTACCCATTTAGGTACATATTCATGCATTTTGCATAGTTTTCATCACATTTGCATATGGTCTCATCCTTTTTGAGCAAGTCCGCATCCCATGTGCTTCTTTCATGGATTTTCCTCATCCTATTTTCAGAATCCTTTGTCTGACATTGGATTTGATCCCTTTTATTCTGTATTCTTGGATTTGTTTTATTTGATTTGGATTTCATTGCCTAAGGGCATATACTAACTGACCTAAAGGCCCACATTGGCCCACCTACGAATTATTTCTCCTTTTTTTTATTTTCATTACTTTTTCTACGATTCCAATGACTTGAGTTGGCCCCACTTTTGACCTTGTTGAGATCAATATGGTTTTTCCGAGCATTCTTTTCAAAAATACCATCATTTTATGTGATTTTCTTCACATGTTATAGTTTACCTATTTTACACGGATTTCTTTGCAATTTTTTCGTCTAGATTTCCGTAGTGTTTTCTATGACTCCGATGACATGAGTTGGTTGCATTTTTGACTTTCTTGAGGCCTAAATGATTTTCCAAGCCATTCTCACCAAAAACCTTGTCATTTCATGTGATGTTCTTTGTCGTGTCATTTTTCGTGATTGCGATATTTCATGTGGATTTCTTCACAACTTTTGCATACCATCTTGCACATCCATCTATTCTTGACTTGGCATTCATATTAACATGTTTAGAGCACAATCTAGGCTTAGCAAACATTCATTCAGCCTCTAGCAAGCGAATGGGACTAGAAAGACCGAGTTTCTTGGGCGTAGGGGGTGCCTAACACCTTCCCCGTGCGTAATAGGAATCCTTACCCATCCTCTGGTTTGTGGACATCTGGCCTTCATATTTTCATCTCATGCATTCATCTTTTGTGATTTGTTTGTGGTTTTCCTCGCCTTTCCCTTAAAAAACTAGGTGGCTACTCCTTTTCTTTTTTGTTTTCATCCTATCTTGTGCCTTCGCCATTCTGGCATGGTCGTGGCCACCTCCTTCTGGTATGACTCCACGCCGAATCCCTGGACGGGCATGATCACAGTGGGGACTACTGGTCCTACCAATTCCGGGATCACCTCTGTTATTTCCCAAAGGCGACTCATCCTTCAAATTTTCATATTCCAGAATTTGAGAAATATAATGGTAGAGGTTGCCCGATCTCACACCTCAAAGCCTATTGCGAGGACCTCGGCCAGCTTCAAGCTGACGAGAGACCACTTATCCGCCTATTCCAAAAGAGTCTTATGGGGCCCGTGTTGAAGGGGTTCACTTCCCTCAACATGGCCACCATCAAGACTTGGGACAACCCTCACACAGGCGTTCCTAGAACAGTATTCCTTTATCCTTGACCTAGTCCAGAAGTGGGAGGACTTGGTCACAGTTAAGCAGCGGCCCCAAGAAACATTTGGGGAGTATGTTAGACGATGACGATCCTTGACTTCACAGGTCAATGATAGACCCTCCGATGAGGAGTCTATTGAGATCGTGATTCGAGGAGCACAACCGGCAGTTAGGGCTCTACTCAGTATACAGCCAGTTACCACCTTTTCAACTTTACTTTGGGCAGGTGCCCGTGTTGAGAGTTCTCTGTGCGGCGGTAGTTTCCCAACACTCTTTGCATTTGCCAAATAGGCCACTTCCTCACATAGTGGCGCTAGCAACAGCAACAACAACAACAACATCAACCATAACACCAATCCACCCAAGAGACGGGATCCCTCCAAGAATACAGTTTCTTACATTAGATCTCCTACTACACCGGCAAATGTCTATCTGCCTCCTCAGTGCCAAGTAGTTTATGCACCCACACCCACACATAGAACGCCTCATGCATCACACATCACCCCCATTGCCACTCCAGTATACCCTACCCCACCGGTTAGGATGCACCCACCATTGGCACATCCACAACCGAAGCGACATTGCTGTGACAAGCGCCACTATACCCCTTTAGTGGAGCCATTGAGCATGGTGTTCCCTAAAGTTGCATCCCTTTTGAGGCTGCCTAAGATTCGTCTGCCTCCAAGTCCGCTCCCTACATGGTACAATACAAACATGTTCTGCAATTTCCATCGAGTGGTAGGCCACTTGACGGACAATTGCCTCACATTGAGGGATGCTATCCAAGACTTGATTGACCAGAAGGTCATCATGATTAGCACGCAGGCGGCAGGCCCATCGCTCGCATCAGTAGCCAAGCAACCACCCCCAGCACACCCCAACATAGTTAGCCAGCCTTTACCACAGCATTCAGCCTCAAGAGCACCGAGTCCCTTGGGAGTCACTTCCATCTTTCCTCTTGATTCCGACACATCCCATTTTCCTCTCATCGATCTTATTCATGATGTATCATCTCCGTTTCCCCGTCAGTTGTTTTGATCCTTCCTCGGTGGTTCCGATGAGTCAATCAGCATGATTCGTCCTATTACTGAGCCAAAGTACACTGTGGCACCGTCTATCGTATACCCCCAGCCACCTGCACCAGTTTGTCTCCTAGCTTGGCAACAATCCGGACCTATCCAGTCACCAGCACCCTAGAGCTACCATGTTTCGTATCCACCAGCCATACTAGTACAGCTAACAGCCCGTCCATTAGTTGTCGTCACCCTTACTCATGACACACATCGTGTTCCATACGATTATGCCACAGAAATGTGTGCAGAGGTAACACAATCGGGTAGGGTGTACAGACCCCCAACACCGAGACGTAGTCCTCTAACACCAAAACCCATCTAGTCGGAAGCTCAACCATTTAGACCTCCAGCACCCGTAGCACCAGTTCCTATCTAGTTACAAGTTCAAACCCCACAACCACTTGCACCATGAGCAGCTCCACCCATCCCCACCAAAAACGGCCAACCTTTAGCCAACATAACCACTCAGCTTACGAAAGTCAAAGCTGACATTTCTATTTGGGACCGGATCCACACCTTGGCCGAGCACAGGGAAGCCTTCCTTAGAGTCTTCTAAGAAGCCCATGGCCAACCATTGAGCCAGCCATCCTTGAAACTATGGTGGGTATGATAGCGGCACCACAAGTGATCTCCTTTTTAAGCCAAGAATTGCCACCATCGGGAACCAATCATAATTCCCCCTTGTTCATCAACGTGCAATACCGAAGCTTTCGCATCCCTCTCACATTGGTAAACAACGGAGCAGGTTTAAATGTCTGCTCCTTGCGTACGGCAAGTACAATCAGATCGAAGTCTAAAGACATAATACTAGCCGTAAAAGGGATGACAGCCTTCGATAATACGCACCATGATGCACTTGGGATCCTGGTCATCCTTTTGATCATCGGTCTAGCCTACTTCGACGTAGAATTATACGTCGTTGACATAGAACCCGCTTTTAATCTCTTGCTTGGACGACCTTGGCTTCACAAGTATCAAGTCATTCCCTCAACTCTCCATCGCACGATCAAGTTCTGTTGGGACAATAACATTGTCGTTGTCATGGCAGAAGATCTGGAGAAGGTTGAGGCTGTCTCTACTGTAGCTCCACAAACTGTCCAGTTCGATCCTAAACCCTCTGATATTTTGTACCGTGACAACTGGTTTGAGCAGGTTAATTTCATTCCTGCTCTCGAGCGTGTCAACCATCTAGTCGTTCGCAACAACCCCTATTTAATGGTCGATAACTTGTGTTGCAGGTGGAGATATGAGAAATTAAGGAACCCCTCTTGGGAAATACGACCAAGGAATCGCCGAGCCAATCAAGGCAGAGGAGTGGAAAGAGTGTGAAGGATAAGGATACGAGCGTCAGTTCCAGTGGGAGAGATCCCCATGCTCTTGTAAGTCTCCAAGGATGATCATTCCCCATGATTTGACTAACTTCACCAGTGCAAGCATCTTCGATCGGAACCAGAGTCCTTTTATAGTCTCAGTGTCAAAGTCACCAACTGTTTGGATTTGTCCAGAAGAGTCTTATCTTGAGAATGATCAGTCAGAGTCAGAGCAGGTTATTGAGCAGATTTGTCAGCAATTCCAGAATTGTGCAGTGTTGTCAGAATCAGAATAGTCAATAATGTCTCAGGTAGTAGCAGTACAAGATCCAGTTCAGAAGACAGATTTAGAGAATAGCTGAATAGATGACACAGTTGGAGACTTGGATATTTTGTTTCAGGAATAGTTGGAAGTGCTCGCAAAGGATATAGCGGAGCACAATAGAGTCAAGAAAGGAACAGAAGTTGTTTCACCATCCCAGTCAGAATCACCAGTACCACCATGAGACCAAGTTTCAATCATGGTCCTTCAGTTAGAAAAAAAGTGTGTTAGACCAATGGAGTTAATCTCCTATCAACCGGGAGGCGGGTCTAGCTAGTACTGGCAACTTAAGCCTCACCTTAGGGGTGAGCTAGGCTCAGGGAGAAGTACAGGCGACAGGAATCTTATCAGTCGACAACAAGACAGCAGCCAGCATACAACACCTCTTATAGATATTATGGTAAATACACAAAAATCAAAAAACCCCGAAAACACAAAAAAACCAGAAAATTCCAGAAAATCAAAAAATGTAAATAGAGATGCACTCACCCTAGAATCCTCAGTTGGCCCAACCGATATATTGAAGAAGACATCGCACAGTGCAACTACAAGAATACAAAAATCATTGTGACCGCCATGAAGCGCCATCAAGCGACAAAGTTAGAAGAAATTATCTCGATTGATATTACAGATCCAACCATTGAGCAAGAAATCCTATCTAAGCTCATTGCATATGGAGAGGAAGATGATGTTATCGAGGTAGATGGTACAAATGCAGAGAATGATGAAAGTGCATCCTCTCAAGTTCAGCATCATGATAGTGACCCAGAGGGCCCTAACTTACATCTGGAGGAAGAGACAAAGCTTGTCAACATCGGCATGACAAAAAATGTTAAAGAAACACGCAACAGTGCCAAATTATCACCACATGCAAAGACAGAATTTATAGCCTTCCTAAAAGAATATGCGGATGTCTTTGCATGGAGCTACGATGTCATGGTTGGCCTAGACATAGAGGTGGTGGTACACACATTACCACTAAAGCCAAATTCAAAGCCAGTCAAGCAAAAACTTCGAAAATGGCGACCTCAATGGCTATTGAAACTCAAAGAGGAAATTATGAAACAACATAAAGTCAATTTCCTCAAGGTCGTCCTATATCCTGAGTGGCTCGCAAATGTGGTGCCATTGCCAAAGAAAGACGAAGGGGTTCGCATGTGCATAGACTACCGAGATCTCAACAAAGCGAGCCCCAAGGATGACTTTCTACTTCCCCACAATGAAGTTCTGGTTGACAATATAGTAAGGTATAAAATGTTAGCGTTTATGAACGGATTTTCAAGATACAACTAGATCAGAATGGTAGAAGAAGACATGGAGAGGACATCATTCATCACCCCTTGGGCAGTCTTCTGCTACAAGGTCATGCCATTTTGGCTAAAGAATGCAAGCGCAACATATCAGAGGGTCATGACAGCGTTATTCCACAATCTCATGCACTGAGAAGTTGAAGTGTATGTGGATGACATGATTGCCAAGTCTAAAGAGCCCGAAGATCATCTCTCCTACTTAAGAAAGTTGTTTGACCACCTAAGGAAGTATAAGCCCTGCCTCAATCCCAACAAATGTGTATTCATGGTGTCCTCTGGAAAGCTCATTGGATATATTATTAGCCAGAGAGGAATAGAGGTGGATTCTCGTAAAGCCAGAGCCATTATTGACATGCCTCCCCCTACCACTGAAAAAAAAAGTCTGCAGATTATTGGGGCGATTACAGTATATCAGTCGGTTCATAGCATAACTCACACTCATATGCAAGTCGATCTTCAATCTTTTAAGAAAAAATGCACAAACACACTGGAATGATGAATGTCAAGTGGCCTTCGACAAGATCAGACAGCTTCTGGCGAAACCTCCAGTCTTAGTTCTTTCCACGCCAGGACGGCCCATGTTATTATATCTCTCAACTACACAACATTCCATGGGCACGGTCCTAGCTCAGCATGACGAATCAGGGCGTAAGGAGAGGGTCATCTACTACCTCAGTAAGAAGTTCAATGATTGCGAAGTCAAATACAGCACCATAGAAAAAGTTTACTTATCCATGGTGTGGGCCACTTAGTGCCTCAGACACTATATGATGGCATACCCAGTCTTGCTTTTATGCCGCCACGATCCCATCAAGTACCTATTCTAGAAGCTAGCCTTAGTAGGCAGATGTGTCAAGTGGCAGGTTATGTTGTCGCAGTATGACATTACCTTTGTGACACAGAAGTCCATGAAAGGACAGGCGATGGCGGATCATTTAGCTGACTTACCTTTACCAGAATATCAGCCACTGCAAACACAGTTTCCAGATGAAGCCATCTTATTTGCAATGGGTGATGTAGAGCTAGAAAATCCTCAGGATGAGCACCATTGGTGTCTATACTTTGATGGCATGATCAATAAAAGGGGAAGAGGCATTGGTGCAGTCTTAGCAACATCGCAGGGACAGCTAATTCCTTTTGCAAGGAAACTGACATTTGAATGCACTAACAACGAAGCTGAATACGAGGCATGCATCTTGTGATTACAGGTGGCACTAGAACAAGGTGTCCGAGAGCTTCAACTATATGGGGATGCAATGCTGGTTACTTCACAAATAAATGGGGATTGGAAAACCAAAGACCAGAAGCTTGTGTTATATCATGAACGCTTGCTGAAGCTTGTTGATGAATTCGAGGAGGTCAAATTCTCTTTCATGAAGCGGGCCAAGAATGTGTATGTAGATGCATTTGCAACCCTGGCATCATAGCTATCGCTACCAGTGGATGATGAATGATTAAACAAGGTAGATGGAATGCTATGCAATAAACCAAGAGTGCAATCATGCTGGGAGACATAAAATGACGCAAAGGATGGGGAGTTGTTAGGGTCAGAGGCTAAGCCAGGCCAAGCTAGGTCCTTGGGACAATCGTGCCACCTAGGCACGCAATTGGTACACACCTACAATGTGCCCCAAGGCATGCCCAAATGGTTGGCTATCATGGACAATTCCAGACACCTAGGATCGAGATGTAGTAGCTAGTGGGTGATGGACATCATGCATGGAGGATGGGGTCATGCAACGGTTTAAAATCCAAAAGAAAACCACTCAAATAAAGAGAACTTAAGCAAAACAAGGGATATAAGCAAGCAATGCAACCAAGTCAAGCCTAAAGGCGACAAACACATAAGAGAAAGTTAAATCAAAGGTCACATGGTCAAGACTTGGTCAGGTCAGGCATCACATGGTCCCTAAAGGACACGCGCATCTAGAGTGCATAATCAGGGCACACACTCAAAACAGAGCTCAGATCGTCCTCCTTCATTGCCCCTCCCCTTGCAAGACATGCATTACCAAAGCGAAGCAATCATTCAAGAAGCCAAAGGGATGACAAGGCTAGGGAGAAACGTTGAGAAAATACCACGAGAAACACTAGGGTCTCTTCATCCATCCTCCCCTTCTTCCGTCGACCCTTACAACCTTCCCCGACCACAACAGCGGCAGGAGTTGAAGTCAGGTGTCAAGGGTGGCTAAGGAAGTGTGGGAAGAGGTGGGAGACCACACAGAAAGCAACGAAAAAACGAGCAGAAAGTCGAAGTCTTCCACCCACCTCCATCGTCAACGTCATGGCCATTCGAGTCCCGGTCGACCTTACAAGGAGGCCACGGCCCAAGGCACGGTTCAACGACGACTAGTGTTCAAGAGGGAAGGACAGGGAGCCTTCAAGATGTCTTAAGCAAGTGTTCAATGGCTAGAGGCCTCACGTCAGCCCTCGCCGTCCATTGGTGGGGAGGAAAATGGGATGCAATGAATCGAAACTAGAAAACACCTAGAAATGCAACAGGAAGGTAGAAATGAGGTAGGCAAGTCGCTCTTTAAGTAGATAGGGTGAGGTTTGTTCTTGACGGCCGGAGGTGCTCTTTCATGCTGCCAACTGAAACTCTGGTGGGAGAGCTTGGAACAGCTACCCAGTGGCTGAGGACAGGTCAGGGAAGGCTTAGGAGTGCTTGGAATGGGTTTGGGGGCTTCTTTGACACGGAGGAAGGTTGGCCTTGGAGCGGCTCAGGTGTTTTTCTCTAGTTTCTCCTCTCTAGGCTCTCTTTGGTTCTCCAAACGATGACTTGTTCCTCTCCTCTCTCGCAACTGGGATAATCCTCTATGCTACAGGAAGGCTTCTAGTTTTTGGTGTTTGGCTTGTGTGCGTCTGGAAGTCAGCGAGATGGCGTGATGGCAAGGAGAATGATAGGGCTACAGATGGAACGTCGGCGTCGTCTAAGCGGCGGGGTATAGTGAGACCGCCGTTGAGGATGTGGAAAGCCTATGTGAGGTTGTGGCTGGGTGAGGCATGGTTGTGGCAGGATGTGGTGGTTACGGGGATGTCAGGCATGCCGGAGTGGTAGCTAGGTCAAGCAGTGCGGCATTGTCGCTCGTACGAGGTACGATGAAAGCAATTGGTCAAGCAGTGCACACTTACATGTCCTGGCCTCTAACTGCACTTGGGCCTCCCCATCGGGCCACACATCCCACTAGGCCAGAGCACATGGGTTTGAATTTGGTGTTAGGCTTGGTGTTTTAGGGTTTATTTGGGGTAAATGAATAGTTGGGTTGGATGTTGGGTTCTTTGGGATTAGTTTGGGTACACGGGGTAGGACTGGGTCCATCATCTAGTTGCATTCTCTGCCAAGTCCACCTGCCAACATTGACCAGGAATTGGGGTGTCTACAGATGCCCCAGTCAATAGGAAAAAAATATTGTTGTTGGTGATGAGTCGCTTATCCAACGAATACACTGAAGGTCGTGGCTCTTCGCCAAGGTGCAAATGCCAATGCAGATGTTTGTATTTTGTGATGTCTGAGTGGTCATGTGCCGAAATTGGTCGAGTGCACGCACGGTTCCAAGCGATGCTGATGTGGATGTATGTGCTGCCGAAGCTAAAATGATATTACGTTGTAGATGATGCTAGTAGACATGATTGTAGTTGATGATTGAGGTGTTGTAGAATTTGAATTTGTGAAGTATGACTGACTATTAATGGTTATTGTCACATCCCAAATTTCCATAATAATTTAAACAATTTAAATTACAGGATTTTAAAAGTTAAATAGAAATATCAACTACTAGGAACCTATGTGTGCATCTACGAGACTCTGGATTATATGCACTATGCTAAAACTCATCAGCATGTCTGCACCTGCAATACAAAACCACAAAGAAGACATGAGTGACAAAAGTCACCTAACACGCACCCCACAAAACGGCAGAAAACAAAACTATATTAATTTTCCTTTAAATTCATTTTGCAAATCATTTTCTCTAAAATCCCACAAATGAGGCCCACAAGGCCGAAAACCATAGCAAACATGGCCCACACTGGCAAAAATAGCATAAGGGGCTCCCCAGTCCAAAACCACAAACGAGGCCCTCAATGACCAAAACCACATACAGTGAATCGGAAAGCCCGACGTCAGGCAACCAACTCTTGTCACAAGCAACCACCAAGATGCACTGCACTGCCACGGTGAAGCCACCTAGTGTAGGAGCGATCACTGTCCCACAATTCTCCTATTTGGAGAACCCTCACAAAGCCAACCCCTCTCTGGGAAGGCTGTCTTGTCTCTCAAGACGCTACCAACTACGGGGCACGTGTCCCACCCGTATTAGCCACCATAGGGTATGCCTTCTCACGGCGTCCTCCACACGGTACTCAAGAGGAAGTGTCATACCTCCACACCTGACAACACCCGAGCCTCAGTGCTCACAGCGACAGCAGGAGTATCATAACTCCCCATCATGCCACAAGGTACCTCAACCAGTGAACCACAACCCTAGCCTCGAGACGATAGTCAAGGAGTCTCATACCTTCAAGACCCGATGACCCTCAGCCTTAGGTATCTCGGCCCTCGACATCAACCAGAGAGATGTGCCCGACCACCTGAGACTGTCGTCACATTCCCTGATCCCTTCAACACAGTCCCACGGTGTCTCGGCCCGCACACAGAAAACTAGGAAAACCATTTTCCAAAACGGGCCAACACATCTTTTTTGAAAACCATTTTGAAAACCCTTTTATATCTTTGGAAACTCTTTCAAAACCTCGACAATATAGCACATTAGGTGTCCCATGAGACCACCACTAATGTCCCATGATCCCATCTCAAATGGGCAAAACAAACAATCCGGAAAATCACTACATTCAAAATACATTTTCCAAAATCCAGGAAATTAAAACCCCCAAAAATGCCCTGCCAGATAAGCATGTCAACCGTGCGTCTGGCCTGCGTTCCTGGCACTTTTGTCTGAACACTAATATAACCTAGACCAGGGGCTAGAGCCGCTGCCGGACCCACGTATGTGGTCTACACATTTGGCCCGTGCCCCCAGTTTTCTGTTAGAATTCAGACAGTTTGCAGTAGGACACCAAAAAATCGCCCGAAGAGGGAACTAAGGGTAGACCAACCAAACAATCACCATAAATTCCAAATAAAACTTATGTGGTAGACCCTCGAGTCAACTCCAAATCCCAACAAACAAAACCAAAATCCACTCATCACACAACAAGATATAAATTAGCAAACACAAAGTGGTCAAAAGGACCTAAATTTCAACAACCACAATAAATTTCCATAAATACCACAATAAATTCCCAAAAATTCTAAAACAATAAATTTAGCCTAGATTACAAGCATCCCATGCAATTCTATGATTTTACATGATTTCTACGCATTAAATTGGGGATATGTACCTGAAATGAGCTCCGACGACCCAACGCACCCTCCAGCCAGTCTCCAACCTCCACTGGTGACCACGATGTCCATAGGAGCATCCTTAACCTCCGGAGCACCCACCACGTCGAGGCCGAGCCTCACAGAGCCTCCGCCTCACTCACAGTCTCTCTCTCTCACCAACGCACGGAACAGAGGGGGGAAGAACAGGAGTGATGGGTGGGGAAAGAAGGGGGCGAGGGAAGGAGGTGAGGAGGAAGGGAAGGAGAGGTAGGGAAGGAGAGGTGTGCGCCCAAGGAGGAGGAGAAGAAAGAAGAAGGAGACAGACGACAAGTGACGGAGCGCGGTGTGAGTGGCTTATAAAGCCCTACGCACGTGGTAGCTGGACATGTGCTCACCTACGCGTTCCAGCCACCGACACCCTGCACGAGCTCACTGGCCACATCGCCCAACCACCAACCACAATAACCAACCCACAATGTGGGCCCCATATGGACCCACACACGGGCCCACATGCACAATGCCAACCACGTGCAAGAACATGCAGAAAATCACACAAACAGGCCTCGAAACAGTAACACCCATCCATGAATAAATTCATTAAAATGTAAATAATTACAAAATGAGTTTACGGGTGTTATAGTTATCCTGTGCAATGGGATGCGAATTGGTACATGTAGATGTGATTAAATGCCATGAAGCTCAATGAGTTGACAGACTCATCGCCTGATAGTTTCGATTATCAGCCTAAGGGGAGAAGGGGCATGGCAAGACTGATGGGCTTGCCGATCGGAAGATGACTGGTGATGAAAGTCGTCCAGATAGTTTGGGGTACCATCACAAAGAAGGGGTAACCAAGATTTCGTCCATCTAGGACTAGACCCTAGGAGGTGATATGAGAAGATATCAGTCTTGTCAGCCCAACAAAAGAATAAACTAGGCTTTGTATATCTAGAGTGAAAGCCTAGGAGGGGATAAAATAGAACCAAGTCACCATTCATGTTCGAACAGGAGGTTAGGACCTAACAAGATAGAACCTAGTCACCATTCACGTTCGAGCAGTTGGCTAGGAACTGATAGGATAGAACCTAGTCGCCATTCGTGTTCGAACAGGTGGCTAGGTGTAGATAGAAAGGGGGGAGTTGATGAGTTATCGAGCTTGTCAAGACAAAAGAAAGGGGATAGTTGACAAGTTAACAGACTTGTTAGACCAGAAAAACAAGGAAAGGTTCTGACAAGATATCGAACTTGTCGGACCGACAAAAAAAGGGGAGAGCGGACAAGTTATCAGACTTGCCAGGCCAAAAGAAAGGAGAGAGCTGACAAGTTATCGGACTTGTTGGGCCAAAAAAGAGAGGAAAGGTTCTAACAAGATATCAGACTTGTTGGGCCGATAAAGAAAGGAAAGAGTTAACAAGTTATCAAACTTGTTGGGCCGAAAGAAAGAGAAGAGTGATAAGTTATCAGACTTGTCGGGCAGAAAAAACAAACAAAGGTTCTGACAAGATATCGAACTTGTCGGGTCGGCAAAGAAAGGGAAGAGCTAACAAGTAATTGGACTTGTTGGGCTAGAAAAACAAGGAAAGGTTCTGACAGGACATCGGACTTGTTAGGTCGGCAAAGAAAGGAGAGAGCTGATAAGTTATTAAACTTGTTAGGTCCAAAAAATAAGGAAAGGTTCTAACAAGATATTGAACTTGTCGAATCGACAAAGAAAAGGGAGAACTGACAAGTTATCAGACTTATCGGGCCAGAAAAAACAAGGAAATGTTCTAACAATAGATCGGACTTGTCGGGCTGACAAAGAAAGGAGAGAGCTGAAAAGTTATCAGATTTGTCCGACTGGAAAAAGCAAGGAAAGGTTCTGACAAAATATCAAACTTGTTGAGCCAGCAAAAAAAGGAGAGAGTTGACAAGTTATCGGACTTGTCGAGCTAAAAAAAAGAGGAAAGGTGATATGGTGGGTTTCAGACTCACCAACCAGATGTAGCAAGATAACGGACTTACATGGCTAATAAAGCAAGGAAAGGTTCTTACAATATATTGGACTTGTCGGGTTGGCAAAGAAAGGGGAGAGCTGACAAGTTATCGGACTTGTCGGGCCAAAAAAACAAGGAAAGGTTCTAACAAGATATTGGACTTGACGGGTCGGCAAAAAAAGGGAAGAGCTGACAAGTTATCAGACTTGTCAGGCCGAAAAAATAAGGAAAGGTTCTGACGAGATATCAGACTTGTTGGGCTAGTAAAGAATGGGGAGAACTGACAAGTTATCAGACTTGTCTAGCCATAAAAAACAAGGAACGGTTTTGACAAGATATCAGAGTTGTTGGTTCAAAAAAACAAGAAAAGGTGTATGGTGAATTTCAAACTCACCGATTAGAGATAGCAAGATATTGGACTTGCAAGGCTGAAAAATGTAGGGAAGGTTGATGAGAGCGACTATTGCTTGTTGATCCAGCTCCGGCTTCTTTTGAAACTTACTGCGTCTTCGACATGATAGAGGCAAATTTGTAATTTTCTAGCTTCGCACATTGAATTTTGTCTATAGCTGATCCTACCGCAACGAGTGATCTCAAAGACTATTACAAGGTGTCTGAGAGTCCTTGGTTGGCTGATGGGACTCGAGACAATGTCTACACACTAATAGGGGTGTACTGTAATTTTTCCAGTCGAGGTGGAATCTACCTCTTGCTAGCCATATGGATCTGCAGTGACCCCGGTTTCGGTTGAGGGTGGAGCATTTGGAAGGCCTTGGTTAGCAGTCCAAGTGCCATTATCTCCTAGCAGGATAATAGGGACATTATGGTAATTTTACCCCAAGTTGTTGAGTTCTATTGTGATTGAGCGTGAACTCAACCTTATGACGTGAGAGGCATTCCTGATCCTTCATGGGGAAGATATGCTTATCAAGCAGTTTATCTTGGCGATGGTCAATGACCTTTCTATAGTTTAGAAAATGATGGAGGTTTTCTACAAGTTTCCCTGAGCTACTTCCCTGGGCCCATACTGTTGATCTATGAGTCATGCTTATGCACTGACCAAGTCTTCGGAGCATTCTCCTTACTTCTGATTGCACACAATTGGGACCTCGGTGGGGACAAAAGTGCTAAGGGCCTCCCCACAAGATTCCTAGTTCTGAGGCACTCAAGGTTTTCCAAGGTAGGAGAGTTTACTAAGACTGCCTGACACTAATCTATGTCCCTCAGAGTTGTTTTCATGGGTAGAGTCCAATAAGAAAGCATTTTCTCGCTTTTGGGTGAGCTTTAGGACTCATCTGTAGTTTTTGGAAACTATCACAAAAATCCGCAAAACTAATCATCTACGCTGATTTTGGTGACAATTCTTGAAATGAAAAGTTTACCGAGGGTCCTGGTGGCTACATGAACATTTTCCTACCCTTCCTGATTTTCTGAAAGGAAATTCTACCATTTTCCTACCCTTTCCTGAAAGGAAATTCTACTGTTTTGTTGGGTAAATTGCGCTTTAGTCCAAATCATTGCAGAAATTGCCTGGTGAGCTAGAAAATTTTTCTTAAGGATGCAGGATCCATTAGTAGTTACTCCTGTCGTGAACAAATGCATCGTAGTTGATCTCTCTCTCCACATCTTCATGAAACTCCTACATGCTAGTTCCATGAAAAATAAAACACTTGCATTTAAAGCCCATAGATAGACATGAAAAACGGGCCGGGCCGGTCCAGGCCCGCCCGGCCCGGTCCAGGCCCGGCCAAGCCTGGGCCCGCCAAAACAGGCCGCAGGCCATGCCG
>JAMKQA010020237.1:0-11576 GCA_024699735.1 Posidonia australis
ACTCTAAGGGCTTTTATTAAAGTTTTAAACTCAGAAAACATTATTTCAAATGTTCAGGGTAAAACATGTAATATTTTCAGTTAAAACTTTATTCGAAACATTTTAGAAAAATGATTGCAGGACCTATATGTAATAAAAGGACCAAAGAGTACATGTTACAAGGAGCTCCGGCGACGGCGTCGGGAAGAAGGAGCTCTCCAGAGGCTGAGTAGCGGTGTTCCAAGGCTCCTAGTGGCTGCAAGATGCTACGGGGACCCTTCCGGAGCGACGCGAAGGTTGGTGGAGCGAGGTGGTGGCCTGACCGTTGCCGCCGCGGCTTCCTCCGGCGAGCGGCGTTGTTGGGTCGATCGGGGGCTCGCGGCGTGGATCCAGAGGTTCGGGAGTGCTTGCAGGGCATGAAGGATGGTGTCTGGACCAACAGAGGGGTGCGGGAGGCTGGAGGCTGCTTTGGATACTCAGGATCCCGTCGTCTTCTCCAGTGACGGCAGGATCAGAGCGCTATTCCGGTGGGCGTCGCGCGGGCTACCCGGAGCTACAGAACGGCAACGACGGGGCACGGCGAGCTCCGGGAAGACCAGAGGAGGAGGACAGAGGGCTCGGGGGTCCAAGGGACTTCCTGGATTGCCCCCCCACCTCTGTCGCTGGAGAATCGGCGACGGCGGGGCAGGGAGGAGCTCCAGAGGCCAAGGGATCGCTCTGGATCCCTTGGAACCGCTCCAGAAAGAGAGAGGAGGGCAGGAAGACTAGAATTCAGGAAATTAAGAGAGGTTAAGGTGTGTACTTGGCTGGATATCGTCGCCGAAGCTCTGGGAGCGACATTGGCTCTCTGCTCCTCTGTTGTGCTCTCCTCGCTCTGGCACTCTGGATCTCTCTCTCGAGTGGTGTCGAGGTGTCTCTCTTCTCTGAATGTGTGTGGCCTCCTCTTTATATAGGTGAACCCAACAAAAAAACCTATAACAGAATCTCCCACTCGTGACAGCCTGGCCGACAAACCTGCCCCACTCTCTAACCAACTTGGCGCCCCACCTAACAGATCAACCAACATTCCTAACGGCTGTCCCCTCCTTGCTCCCTTGGCTGCCGACAGAACGAACGGCGATCCAAGCTCCGGCGATGGCTGATCCAATGGCTGAGCTGCTCTGGCTGATGGATCAGTGATGGACTGGAGACTGAACTCAGTAGGGGAGGATTCAGGTTGAATTCATGAAGTTTGGTGAGGAGAAAATGGGTTCAGTGGGATGTGGTGTGACTTTGGCCAATTTTGATTAAATGAAAGGAAGAAATGGTTTAATATAGATGAATAAAATGTTGGTTTCATTTGGACTGAAATGTTGGCTGATGTTATGGGCTTTGGGCCAAGGTGGACTCATTTGGGCTCAATGGGCCTAAGTGGGCTTCATCGGCCTCCATGGGCCTATGTGGGCCTTGTGGGCCCACGTGGGCCCAAATGGATTTAGGTGGGCCCAATGAGCTTAAAAAGAGTTAAACGAGCCTAAATAGATTTGATGGGCCAAAATGGACTCAGATTGGGTTTAATGGACCTATGTGGGCCTTATGGGCCCAATTAGGGCTGAATGGGTCCAAATGGGCTGAGGCTAAATGGACTTGGGGGTTTGAGCTCAGCCACCACATCTCTATCCTGCAAAATCAGAAAATTGGGGTGTCTACACGTACATAGTGTGTTCCACGTATCGATGCTGATAAAGTGTTTGGCCGATGCATCCCAAGTGATTCCAATTCAGCTAGGAGAGCTATAGGAGGGTCTATCCATGGTGGAGGACACTGTGTGGATACTTGATAGGAAAGAACAGGTCATTAGAAACAAAGTAATTCCTCTCATACTAGTTTACTGGCAGCACTATGGCACGAAGGAGGCTACCTGGGAGCAAGATGTGTAGTCCCTGTACCCCTACTTGTTTTATTAGTAGCGAATTTCAAGACGAAATTCACTTAAAGGGGGTAGGATGTAATATTCAGCATTATACCTAAGACATTGTATTTTGATAATGAGCACGTGTATTAGTGTTAGTGCTCTAGAATTTGTTTCCCTTGTGCTTATGCAAATGTGTGTTGGTGTTTGAGTTGTTGTTGTGCTTGGTTTCATGGTTTAGGCTCTTGCTTTTTCTCAGGTTCTCTTTAGTAAGGATTAGGCGAATGGTGTAGGCGGGTATAGTGGGTGTGAAAAAGAGGCGAGTATGGTAGGTGAGTCCAATAGGTGGGGAAGACTAGCGGGTAATGTTGGTGCAAATTATCGGTGCACAGCCTGAACAGTTAAATGTCAAAAAACAAGAAACGACGCTGACACCCTCGCAACCCATTTTCTTTGTCGAATTGTCGTCTACCGCGTTGCGCTTGAGTCTCCCTCCCTTGTCCGAATCTTGCGTGAGTTTTAAAAACCCCTACTGCCCCCTTTCATGAACAAGAGAAAAGAAAGAGAGTGGGAGAGAGTAAAGAGTTGGGAGAAAGTGAAGTGAGGGTGAAGAGAGGAGGAGTTGTCGACCATCGGAGGGGTGTCGTCGTCAGTGCACGCATCTCACCTGGGAGGTGTAAACGTCTAGAAGGCTCGTCGAAGTATCGTTGGAGCTCGTCGAAAAGTGGAAAACACCAGCAAACCTCTCTCAGTACAAGTTTCCCTCGCTCTTCTAATTCCTCAAATCATGCCTAGGATTGGAAATTAATGAGAAACTTGCATGATAACATGAAAACGAGATTTGCATGCCTATAACGTCTGTTTTGGAATTTTTCCATGATTATCATGTTTATTGAGAAATAAAGTGATTAATGAGGAAATAAATGGCAAATAAATAGAATACATGTTAATCCATGTCCTGGATGTGTGGTTTATGGTCTAAGTTGTGATTATACATGCCTTGAATGTGTGGGAATGATTTTTGGTGTTTTTTGTGAATTTATGGGATTTTTATGGATTTTTCTGAGAATGGGTTCAAATGGTTTGTTCTAGTTTTTATCTGTAAACTGAATAGCGTGACTGGAAGGCGGAGACTTCTAGCTTGAATCTACAGCACGACTTGGTCACAGTTGTTTTGGGCGTAGGTGGTAGGCGCGAATGGCCGAAGCACGTTATAGTACTTAGTAAATAAAATGCTTGTTTTCAGTGATTTTTGAGAAGAAATGATATTAAATACTTGTGAAATACATCAAAAACATGTGAATAATGAATGTAGAGATAATGATTTTCCTGAAATGACTAGGAAGTACCTGAAAATTGATTGTGAGCCAATAAATGTGAAAATAAGTTTTGATGATAATAA
Source organism: Posidonia australis (assembly GCA_024699735.1). Lineage (NCBI taxonomy): Eukaryota > Viridiplantae > Streptophyta > Magnoliopsida > Alismatales > Posidoniaceae > Posidonia > Posidonia australis. The sequence goes on from JAMKQA010020237.1 coordinate 3,273, forward strand.
TGTCTTGGAAATGATTATGAGGTAATCAATGGCATTTTGTTGATAATGTAATTTTGAAAGAGGCTTTTAAAAGAAATGCATATAATTTTAAAGGATTTACTTAGATTTATAGGAACCACATAGAGGCTGATCGATCTTATCAACAAGGGGTAGTGCGACCTCTTTGTGGTCGGGACATGCCCTAGGCAGTGATTGTCGAGTTTTGATCTAAGGATTGAGCCTTGCGACTGTTGTGGTACTATACGACCTGGGGTATTAGTAGACCCGAACTACCTTAGTGCTGGTGCTGGTCAAGTCTGGAGTTAGAGTCCCCAAGTACTCGGGCACCAGGGGCATCATGAGGATGCACCCCATGATTGTACCTGTGTGGTGCACTACTTTGAGACTGCAATCGGGGCAGTTGAACTTTTGCGTGGGTGGTTCACTGTAGCAGTATAGTGTAGATGGTGATGGAGCCTTGCCAACTACCTGTGGCTAGGTCAGTCAGCTGTGACCAGAGTGATACGATAGATTTTGTAGAGACTCTGTGTGTGTGTGTGGTTTGATATAGGATCAAGTTGTGGTTTGGCTTGTGATTTGAGCTTGACTCTAGCTAAGTTGAGCATGAGTTTTAGTCTATTTTCTAGTTGTGGTTTTGCTTTGCTTTAAGATATGAAACAATTTGAGGTTTAGGCTAGCTTTTAGACAAGAAATGGCTTCCTGAATTGCATGAAAATGATTTATAAATGCGCATGAGATTTTTAAAGGAAAATGATAAGAAAGTTTTGGAAAGACATGATTTATAAATAAATTTATGAATTTTGTGTTTGGCTTTTCAATATTTATGCCTCTTATAGCTATAGGGGTTCTTTTCACTCGATTTTGGCTTTAGGGTGCATACTGGGTGACATTGATGTCACTCATGCGTATTTTATCTGTGTTTTGTTTTCAGGTGCATAATTGGAGGTGTAGTCTTGCTTTGGTGCAATTCTTGGAGTCACATAGCCACACACAAGTCTAGGTATTTAGTTCTATTCATTTAATTGCTTATTTCTGTTAATTTAGATTTAATAAATTAGATTGGGTAGTATCTATACTATTGTGTAGTGCAGGGCGTTACAAGCATCCTCCCAAAAAGATCGGTAATTGATTATAGAGCTTATTCTCCTAAATCAATATACTTTAGTTTGCTTCTTCTATAAATCATTGATTGGAGAGCAATATAGTTTGTTTCAAATTGAGTAATTCCAAGATGAATGAAGTCACTACCACATCACTTAGGTGACCTCATAAAGGCTAATAGGTAGGAGTGGTTGTAAATGAAGTTAATTTGTTACAACCTTTGCTTCCCTCATAGTCTTCTTCATCAACTTTGTCTTTCCAAAGTCTTTAAGTATTTGATCAATATAATGAGTAGCACATGGTATCCAAAAGATTGGATACTTGGACACGATTCTTTCATTGGCTTATTTGACAATTTGAATCACATTTGACAATCTCATTTGCTTAATGACTTCCACCATTTACTTATAAAGGTATTTTTGATCATTGATAGCATTAGAAGCATCAATTGATTTTGAAAAAATTGTGTGACCATCACAATAGACCATGAAGTTGATGATCTATTTTGTGTTAGTATTTGTTCGACCATCACACAAAATAGTGGTCCCATAAGTTAGTAATTGTTGTTTTAAGCTGTTGATGTAACTTTCTAACTCTTCCTTCTTGAATTTGAAATACTTGTTCATTATCTCATAATCAGTTGGTGCTTTTACTTCCATACATTTTTTGGCCACTACATCAAGCATATGTTGTAGATACGGTCCCTTTGTACTATTCACTAAAATAGCGTTGAAAATTACATATTTGGCCATAGCTTGACCAACTTTCTCTAGTATTTTCAAACATGTTTTTGATAGTTTTCTGCTTTGATTGTTCTTTTCTTCATCTTACTGAATCTAGATTGTCATGTCTTTGATTGTATATTTTAAACATTCTTGTAATAGTTTTTCCCTTATCTTTCTGTGCACTACTACTGCCAATTCCACTTCACCTATTGTGAGGGACACTTCTAGAAGCATGAAATTTCTGAATTTATTCTCTATGCCATTCTTCATTTCATAACTCCAGTATAACTCTCCTATATATGTCTCTCTCTTCTTGAATTTGATAGTCTAGAGGATACATTGTACCATTTTCTAAGCTTGGTATGGCGATAGGCTCACTCTCTCTTTCATTAAACAGAATCTTCTTGAATCATTCATCTCTTTTCGCCCTATCACCTTTTTTAGCTTTTGTGTCCTTAGTAAGTCTCTCATCAAGTTGAATGACAATTAGACATGACTTGCACTTGCTGACATTGCTATATCTACCAATAAAGTGTTGCTTCAATCTTGTAATCCCCTACTCATCATTCTATTTTCTCAATATTTATATTCTATTTTATGTCTATCGTTGTTGACAAAATATTCATGCAATCATCGTGGACCATCAAATCTAGCAACTCTCTCCTCATTTCCACTTCTATTACTTTGAGATTCATCAAAACTCAACATTATGAAGGCTGAAAAAAAAATTTAATGAGATTAATTGCATGAAAAAAATACTCATGCATTTAAAATATTTTTCCTTTTTTTACTTTTCTATGATTTGCACACTTTTTTGGTATATTTTATTTAATATTTTGTACAATTAATATAATTTCTATTTTTCTACAAAAATTTGAAATTATTTTCATTTTTTTCCAACTTCTTGTTATTTTCCTCTTTTTTTAAACTATTTACGAAATATCTGAATTTTTTTCAAAGTTTTCAATATTTTCCTATTTTTTAATTATTTACAAAATATTCTAATTTTTTAAAAAGGTTATAAATATTTTACTACTTTTTTATTTAATTATGATTTCTAATGATTTTATAGAATTTTTAGGTTAGATCTACATATTTTTAGGTTAGATCTACATAATATGAAATTATTCACACCAAAATACTAAAAAAAATGAAAAATGCAAAGATTCTACATAAAAAACCTAAGATCTTTGTATTATTAGGTTAGATTTAATTATTACTTTGATAGATCTAAGTATTATTAGATTTATACCTAAGATTTACATGAAAATGACCTAAAACAAAAAAAAAAAGGTCAAAAAGCAAAGATTCTATCTAAAATTCAAGTGTTATACCTTAAGGTGGGAAAAAATTGAGAGAAATTGAGGTAGCACCACTAGAGCACGAATGGAGTAGCACTAGAGCTCAAACAAAGCACCACTAGAAGAGGTAGCAATTTTAGGCAACTTTGTAGCAAAGGCATGGGGGATTGAAGGAGAGAAGAGATGGGGGGAAGGGGCAAAAAATCAGATCTTGGCTGAAGTAATGCAATGTCGTGTGTGTCGTCTCATTTGAAGGGCATGGGCATGTTGACAACATGTGATCAACTTAATGTAAACATTACATTGAGTCAACCAACACCGTCGACATGGATCAATATGAGTCGACATTAGCTTCAAAAATCTAGTAAATTGTGTTTTGCCTAGGCTTATCATGTCGCCTGGTTGCAAGTTTTGTTGTCAATTTTTCGAACCTTGATCACCACCCATGATGCCAACATCATTGAGACAAGAGGTGGTTAATAAGATGATTCTCTCTCTCTCTCTCTCTCTCTCTCTCTCTCTCTCTCCATATATTTGAAACATTGTTAAGAGTCTTGAGCATGGTGGATGATTAATTCTATGGCTAAGATAAAGGGCAATTAAGATGGATTAACATAAAGAGACGTAGAAATGAATGTCGCCACAAGTCAGTGGGTCTCTGTTAAATATTTAGCTAGCATTGGGGTTATAGTGATCATTGCGGAAGTAATATATTGAGTCCACAATCTTCAAATTTACTTTGGGAGTGTGCTTATAGTATAGAGGTCTAAAGGAAGAAGCAAATAATGGAAATTGAAGCCAAACTTTGGGTTGTTTGGACTAAAAGAAACCAATCCACTTTTGAAGGCCAGAGCGCTTGTTTGGAGAAAACCTTAGCTTAAACTTCTATTAGTTGTCCACTCTAGTTGGAGATGTAGTTAGTTGTTTTCTATTTCCTTTCTCTGAATTTTTTCTTCTGCTTGATTTCTGAATTGTAGGCACCCTGCCTACTTCGATAGAAACATTTTATGCTGTACAACAAACTATATATGTTGTTTAATGCTCTTGTGTAGTAGCCCACGTTGGGTTCATATTCTGTTTAATGGATTAAATTTGTTGGAGCAGACTGTCAGTGAAATTCAATCGTAGGCATGACTCATGACTATATGGCATACTATTTTCTTCCTAGCTGGAATTATATAAGTGTTAGATTCTAGGTATTTCTACTAAGAATGTGCAAGCAAGATTCGTCCTATCCATCTTCAGACAGAGTCTGTTGTTTTTGAAAATAATGGTTTTTATTTGAAGGTTTTTTTTGTTAACGGTTTAGATATTTAGTATTTCATCAACTTAAAGGCCAGGTAAGAAACAGAGTCATAATGCAAATATTACAAAGCCTCAGGCATAACAGCCTTAACAAAGTATCAAAATTATCACCAATGGTAGAGCAAATCAAAATGTAACACAAAAATTTTCTTCAGTAAAAAGGCCAATGTCACTCTTCCAGATTCTCCATAATATCCTGAGAATCGTCTCCAGATGGAATTCTAGAAGAAGAAGGAATGGAAGGGGGAATGGAAGACTCCACAGGTTGTTAAGCCATGGCAGAGACAAATTGCAACATTTCCTCCTTCTCAAAACCTGTAACAAGATTTTCTACCCAGAAATTCATCAGAGAAATGATATCATTAATGATCAAAGAGCATGATCTTATTGAATTGCGAAAAACCCTATTATTCCTTTCTTTCCAAATCAACCAGAGAATGATTTGAAGTAACAATGTCCACCCAGAATAAGATAAATCAAATTTGAGATGTGGAGAAGACAAAAATAAATCAGCAACACAGAAATAACCAGGATAAAGATCAGAAACCAGAAAGAAATCCCAAATATCCCTTGCAAATGTGCAATTCAAAAACAGATGATTATTGTTTTTATTTGAAGGTAGATAATGATATTGCAAGGGTATAAGATTTTACTGTTGTATGTTACTTCTATTGTTCAATAAGAGATGTTTAACACCTTTTTAATTCTTGCCTAGATGAAGAACAAAGAACAATCACTTAATGCAATACTTGATAAGCTTAAGAGACACTTAGTACAGAGGTAAGCTTTATAACAACAGATGCATAGTAAACTAATATTTTGAAGTTTCTACATCATTATAACCAATCTTGATTGCAAGGTACGAAAGGTAGCTTGAGAAAATAGATTACAAATACAAGGAATGACTTGTTCGATTATGTCTTGATAAGCCAAAGATATGTGCAACTACTAGGTTTTTTTTTTTTTTGTTTTTTTTTGAATTCTAGGTAACAAGGAGCAAATGTACACTAGGTTTGTTTCCCTAATACTTGATGCTCATTTTGTAAATTGTTATTGAGGATGATGAAACTCTAATGTAGAGATTTTCGAAAGTAAATGATGAAATACTATAGGAATAACTCCTAACATGCTTAAAGGTTATTTTCCTATCAATATTCACCTAAGCTATTTAAAGGAGATCGAAAAACTAAGAGAATTATACAAAATGTTGCTTTGGATTCAACATACAAAGATTGCGTAGTCTCTTAAGCACTTGGCAACAACAGTTTCCTATATAGCTATAGTCCTACTCAAGAAAAGTGTATTTGAATCATACTCTACATCTTCCTTTTATGAGTATTTTATTAATTTGCCTTCAAATTTTATTGTTAACCACTTTGTGGCTGAATTGATTCTATTATACATATCAACAGACATTTTGATTAGGATTATCAAGAATTAAAAGCTCTTTGAATCATGAATTTATAGTTATTTGAATTGTTGATTGATGACATTGATATTAATTGGTTAAAATTGTCAATAATTTGAAGCTCTTTAAATCATGAACCAAGAACTATTTAAATTGTGGATTAGGAACAATGTTAGTTATCCAATTAGTTGGGTTGGGAATAATTATACAATCAAAAAGTTAAAATCTCTTTATTGTTATAAAGGAATGATTCAATGAGTTTAGTATTTAAATAAGGTAATTTAAGTCCATTAGTTTCCTAATTATATATCCATAGACTTTTAATCCAACTATTGGATTTCATGTAGATCATCTAAAACACTTACAAGTTAAAAATCATATCATTCTGAAGTTTCTAACCACAAAATCCAAATATGCATGATAAATAATAAATATGATTTTTGGAACTTGTAGATAACCATTGAAATGTGCAAATTGGAATTTTGAACCAAAACTTTTGAAATAATTCCTGTTTACAAGTACTTTAAACAACATAGATCATGATCAACATGTTAGAAATTTGGCAATTAGATAATTCGGAAAACAATGAACTTAATTTTTTTAATTAAGTCCTAGAGTCACTAGCTTATAATTCCCGTATTAATAAAAGTTCTTTTCTGTTTTTGTTGAAATATGCTACAAAAACATATGTGAATTAAGGCAAAATTACCAAAACGTAGTTATTTTCCATCCCCATGGCAAAGGAACAACAAGCATTGAAAGTAGGAACAAGTTGTCGCATAACATATTTCCAACAACTTCCCAAACCTATTTTGCTCTCACGAAAACAAAGCTCACAAGGATACTGTGTCCTCACGCTCCGTTCTCCGGTGCCCTAAATCTGCGATGGCTCCCCCCAAGAGTCGTCGCTCTGCTCCGAGGTCCCCGGCTACTGCCCGATCCACCTCGGTGTCACCGTCTCCATACTTCCTCCGCTCCAGAAAGGTCTCCCCTACCGAGACATCTACCTGTTGGAGGCTGGTAACCCCTTCTCTTGCTTCAGCCTTGATGGCCCCGTCTCGGGGAAGTCGTAGGAGGAAGCCCCCTAGTTGTGCTCCAGTTTTAGATCTACGATCTGTTACCTCGGAGCTGGGCTGCTCCAAAGGGGGTAGATCCTTGGAGGGGCTCTGCCCTTCCAGATCTGGGTCCTTGCTGATCTTTGCTGGATCTTTTGATATTCTGTTTGTGATGGATGATAGCTTTTCGTGCATTTGCGTGGATTGCTCTTTCTTTACTAAGTTTTTATCTCCATCGTGGATATATTCTGTTTATTGCTGTTCTATTTGCTCCGACGTGTTCGCCCCATCTGGAACCATCTCCAGGGAGTTTTTTTCCAAGATTTCTGCTTGTTGGACTGCACATATTAATTTTTATGTGGAGGTGGTTCCTGATCGAACTGATCGGGGCTGTTCCTCTAGGTTTTTTGATTCTGTTGGTCTATCTGTGAGCGATCCTGTGGTTCCATGCTTTCCGACAAGGTCTTTCCCGCCGGTGGGATCGCAGAGAAGAAACACTGTTTTGAGGGTTTTGGGCGACAGGGCCGAGGATGTGTTAGTAGCCTCGGGGTCTGTCTGGGGGTATTCCCAATACCTTCCCCCGTTAATCCCGCATTATTTTAATTCTAATGCTGGCAGTAATGACGATCTTAATGTTAATCTCAATCCTTTTAATGAGATTTCAGTGGATTTGCTAGTTAATGAGACCCTTCTCGCGGGTCCTTCTCGGTCTTTGGGCTCTGACGTCGCGCCAGACCTGCCCTGCCATTCCTGCCCCTCACCTTCTGTCAGACCTGTCTTTTCTGGCAGTGTCGATCCCACTACGGTGGCTCACACTGTAGACCTTTTTCCTTATAATAATACTTTCCCGCCGCGGGAACCGTCCGATTTCTCTGGTGCTGACAAGTTGTCAGATGCGGCAGGGATTTCCTCAGAGATTTTTTCTGACGATTCAGATTACTTAGGTTGTGGTTCCCGTTTTGCCGCCCTTCTTTCCCCCTCTTCCTTGGGTGCAAACGAGACGGCCTCCCCTGGGTGGACTAGGGTAAAAAGAAGAAGAAAGAAAGAGCCTTCACCTCTGGTACGTTATTGCTCTGCTAATAATCGATGCTTCAAATGTGGTCTGAGGGGTCATTTACAGAGTGTTTGTAGATTCTCGGGCTTCTGTTTTCGTTGCAAAGCAGCCACTCACTCTGTTGCTATATGTAATTTTTTTCAGGAACCCACCAGTAAAAAAATGGTTGGATCTACCCCTCAAAACCCCATTACGATTCACCCTTCTGTCTCCTCCTGCGAGCTTTCTTTACACTATGCCCGGTGTGCCATCGTTACTGATCATGCATCCCACTTAAATGTAGAAATCCTCTCACAACACATTACGAGTAACTGGTCCCCCCCAACTAAAATAGAGGTCTCTGATTTTGCTCCTG
>JAMKQA010020238.1:0-17714 GCA_024699735.1 Posidonia australis
TTTTGAATTTTATTTAATTGGGATTTCTAATGTATTTTGACTTTAATTAGGGTTTTCACTTATTTACTTGGATTTTTAAATGATTTAATTTGATTCAAGCTTGAATTAGGATTTTTGTCTTATTTATTGGATTTTAATTGTATTTAATTGGATTTAAGTGGGTTTAATTGGATTTTACTTAATTAGGTTTGGTTATTTAATTAATTAGGGTTTTTATTGGATTAATTGTGGATTTAAGTGGATTTTATTTGAATTAGGGTTTTCATTTGTTTAACTAGGCTTTTTTATTGGATTTTTATTGGATTTTGAGTGGATTTAATTGGATTTTACTTGAAATAGGGTTTTATTTGATTAATTAGGGTTTTATTTGATTAATTAGGGTTTTTATTGGATTAATTGTGGATTTTAAATGGATTTTACTTGATTAGGGTTTTATTTTATTTTAAGTGGGTTTTAAATGTTTTTAAGTGGGTTTTTAAATGGATTTTAAGTGGATTTAATTTCATTTGTTTGATTTCAAGTTTATTTGGGTCAGAGTGGGCTAGCGTGGGCCTAATTGGGCTAGGATTTTGGGTGGTCACAAGTAGAGCATCATCCGGAGGAACTTGCTGCCAAGTGACTTCAAAATTGGGGTGTCTACAGGAAAATTGCAAATAAGTCCTCACCTTTTGCAAACTCGCAAACAAAACCAGTTGAGATCAAAGCACCAACAAGATTCCTTCAAAGGATAGTGCATGCATCGCAGCAAGAACACCAGTTTTATGCTATAGAGCCAGCAACCAGCATTATTACCTTTTTGCCCTCTAGAATGCAACAAGGGCCTTCTTCCGTCCTAGGGGACAATCTAGGGATTATCGCCTTCTTTTTTTTCGGGTTCTCGTCCCAGGCAGACGAGATCCTTCTATCCCTTCCTGGATAGGATTTTCTCGGGCGCGAAATCCTACTATTCGACCTTTGACCGGGCGTTCAAGGTCCTTTTCTTTACCTTTCCTTGGGTTTTCGCAGACGCGAAATCCTTTGTTCGCCTTCGACCGGGCGATCGGGGTCATTTCCTTTCTTCAGATCCTCACGGGCACGAGATCCTCTTCCTTGCCTTCTGACCGGGCGGTCAGAGTCAACCTTCGATCGGGGGATCGAGGTCATTTCCTTTTCCTTGGATTCTCACAGACGCAAAATCCTTTTCGTTGGGCTTCTGACCAGGCGATCAGAGTCGACCTTCGACCAGGCGGTCGAGGTCATTTCCTTTCCTTCTTCGGATTCTCGCGGGTGTGAGATCCTTTTGCTTGACCTTTGATTGGGTGGTCAAGGTCGACCTTTAACCAAGCAGTCAAGGTCCTTATCCTTTTCCTTGGATTCTCGCGGGTGCGAAGTCCTTTTCTTTGGCTTCTGACTGGGCGGTCAGAGTCGACCTTCGACTGGGCAGTCGTGGTCATTTCTTTTCCTATTTTGGATTCTCGCGAGCGCGTAATCCTTTCTTTGGCTTCTGATCGAGCGGTCAGAGTCGACCTTCGACTGGGCGGTTGATATCATTTCCTTTTTCTTGGATTCTCGCGGGCATGAAATCCTTTTTTTTGGGCTTCTGACAGGACGGTCAGAGTCGACCTTCGACCGGGCGATCAGAGTCGACCTTTGACCGAGCAGTCGTGGTCATTTCTTTTCCTTTTTTCGGGTTCTCGCAGGCGTGAGATTCTTTTACTTGACTTTCGACCGGGCGGTCAAAGTCGACCTTTGACCGGCGATCAAGGTCTTTTCTGTTCCTTTTCCTTGGATTTTCGCTGGCGCGAAATCCTTTTGCTCGACTTTTGACCGGGCGGTCGAAGTCCTTATCCTTTTCCTTGGATTTTCGCAGACGCGAAATCCAGCTGTTTGACTTGTGGCTGGGCAGTCAAGGTCTTATTCTATCCTTTTCTTTTGGGTTTTCGTGGGCGCGAAATCCCTTTGCTTGCCCTAGGTCCGTACGGACAGGGCCCTCTTTCCTGACAAATAGTATGTTTGTCATGCCCCTTTTCTTTGGGCTGGTATCCCCAACTACTCGGTTGACAACCGTCATGCTGTCTGGCGACCGGGTTGACAAGACTTGGCTGACTTGTCATATCCCGCCTCCTCAAGTTGATAACCTCAATAATCCGTTGATGAGTCCGACAACTTATCATTTTTCCTGCCAGTGGTTCCTTCTGTGCGCAGAATTCCTTTGCTTTTTGAAATATTACTTCAACATTAGCATCAACATTGCATCCACTTTCAAGCACCCCATTTTCGTGTTTTCAATGTTAGCATCAACATTGCATCCACTTACAAGCACCCCATTCTCGTGTTTTCAATGTTAACATCAGCTTTGCATTTTGCTTTCAAGCATCGGTTCGTGCGTTTGTCTTTCGCATTGCATCGCATTTTCCGCATTTGGCTCGACATTCGCATGCATATTTACACTTTGCATTTGCATTTGGCAACAAGTCATGACTTTCAGTGCGTCCACTGGATAAGTGACTTAGTGCCTACAGCAAACCTCACTTCTCCATAGCCTCAAAATGGGGATATCTTGTCAACCCTGAGCTTCGGTCTCAGTTCCCTCCGTCCCTCGACCTCGCTCAGGGAGGGACATCTGTAGACACCCGATTTTGAGGCGGCTCGTGGGTGGATCCTCCTGAAGATGTTGCTTTGAATGCGGCAAGCTTTAACCACTTTTGAACCCTATTTGACATTTTAATTAGCCCGAGATCATCGCACAAACCGACCCCAAGCCTATGGTCCAGCAGCTAGGTGGGAGCACCAAAATGGCGCACCACCATGGTGCACCGAGCTGGTGCACTTATCTGGCGCACCACGCTTGGGCACAACCACTTCTCAGGCTACTGGTTGTTGGCTTTCCATATTTTGTGCTTGTAACCCTCACTTGCGAATATTCTTCACGAATCTACACAAGGCTATTGGGTTTCGAGGCCTTTTGCATCCCAGGAGTTACCCTTTTCTTTTCTCTTTAAAAGGCCCCCTTGGCAACTCATCTCTCTTAGAAAATTCTTGGCTGTCCACCCACTTTTAGCAACCAGCATCCTTGCCTTTCAGAGCGTTCCCTTGCACCCCTGAGCATTCCCAATCGTGTCCAAGGCAACAAGGAGGAGATACCTTGAGCCATCCAAGGAGGAGATATCATTGGTAAGGTAAGTTCCTTCACTAATCTCCATATGAATCTTACATGACATTTCTGGATTAAACATGTAACTAAACTGATATATTGTTTATATAGCAATGTTCTTTCGTGTCTTGTTGTGATATTTTGGATGTTCATGAGGCTCGTTGCTTCTTTGTCATGATGATTATTGCACTGTATTTGTGGTTTTTATTTTAACAGTGAATCTTAGTCCTATGTAACCACCAGCTATGGAGCATGAACTGTGATCATTTCTCTTTACATGTTTTATCTTTTCTGCATGATCCCTGATTCAATGAAATCGCTGTGTGAATCATAAAACCCATCAATAGTAGCTGTAGCATTTGTAATCCATGAATATGCATGGCTTGAGGAGAGAATGATAAGTGGGTTTCATGCTCAGTTGTTTAACGTGATTAAATTCTTTGACATCTATCTTAATGTTCTGGGTAGTTAGTAACCTGGTTGGTTGCATACACCTGTCCAGACTCTGAAATCAGACTACTGTCTGAAACAGAGTATCTGGGGCGCACCGACCTAGCGCACCATCCTGACGCACCAGGCTAGCACATCAACCTGTTATATGGGTGGTGCAGGCAACTAATTTTGCATCATAATCTGCATGCTATTCCGATTGTCCTGGACTTTGATCTTTCTGATATTTGTTCTCTGATATATCATGATCGTTTGTGCATCATTTCAACATATAATAGCACTGTTTGTTTTAGTTTTGCATTTAGTATAGTCAGCCTACCACTGGGGTCTGGTGAACTGGTTGCCCCATGGACTCTTGTTTGGAGTGTTCATATGCAACGGTCCATGATCCATGACCAGGTAGCATGGCTGAAACCCATTGGCTTTATTTTGTATAGGGGTTGTGTGGTCTTGTATGAGGCATATTGCCCTCGAGCACAAGACCAATATCATGTTTTCTTGGGTTTCCTCTTTCCTTTATGACCTTGTGGAAGAAGGGGAAACTCACATGTGATCAGGTGTTTTAGATGTCCATGAGGCGTTTTCATATGATTTTATATCACTCCACTAGCACATGAGTCTAGCTTATTATCTGATCTGCAAATTCTGAGACGCACATAGGGGGTGCACCAGATAGGCGGCGCACTAGACCGACGCTCCAAGTTGGCGCACTGGCCTGTCTTCACTGCACGCAGTAGCTTTTTGGCATGGTATTTAGTGTGATTCCCGATTTACTTTACCTTTGGTTTTGTTTGGGTGTCTTCCTAGATATATCAGGATGAATCCAGTCTATTTTCATCCACATTTGTGCATGGTAGCATAGGTTTTGCATATAGCGAAGCGAGGATGAAAGTCACTCGGTGTAATTGGATCTTTGGTCATATCCGTGCAATATCTTTGCATCGGTATTTGATCCATCACTTGGGTGACCTTTTTGAGCACAAGGGCACACCCTACAGTCCCTCTACCCATGTTTAGCATAAGGCACCACTTGCATGTAGCATTACGTGGCATATCGCCCTTGGACGTACAGAAACAAGCTGAAAAGTCAATATTCCATATAAGTAAAAGGAAAAACCATGAAAGACCGATTTTCGGGCGCACGAGGGTGCCTAATACATTCCTCATGCGTAACAGGGATCCTTGCCCATTTTCGGGTTCTTGTTGACATTTTCCATTGGTTTTATGGCATGGTTTTAAATGTTTTAAAACGGTTTTCCTCGTCTCCCGTTTTCAAGTAGACTAGGTGATGACTCCTGCATTTTTATTATTTGTTTTTTATTGTTTTGTCGTGACTTTGTCGACCCTCCCGTATTTGACTTTCCGCGCCACGCTCGAGGCTGTCGCTGGCATGGTTACACTCATTTCTTATTCATATCTATATCCAATATATTTCTTATTGGGTTTAATCTCTCACATTATAATACTAAAAGATGGAATAATTGTTCAATGTCACTCCGTCTAGTGGTAGGAATATTAGTTGTACGACATTTGGTAGTATGCTTTGAAAAGCTTTATTTAAAAAAAAAAAAAGGAGGCTTTATTTTTTTTAAAAAAAGGAGACTTTTTTTATGTAAACGCCTATAAGAAAGAATCATTATATATACATAAGTTCTACTGTTAGATACACCTAATAATTAAGAATCACAAAATAGAGGAGGAGGAGGCCAAGATGACAATATAGACGACAAGAGGAACAGGTAGAAATGATAGTGCAACGTAGCATACAGAGGAGGAAGAGTAGGCGTACACAGAGATAACAATGCAGTGAGATACATAGAAGAGGAGGAGTACGTTGTAGGGGTAGCGATACAATAATGAGAAATAGGAGAACGAGGTGATAAAAGAAATGAAGAGAAAAAAGTAACAATATTGATGAAGAGGGGTGGGAAGCGACAACAGAAGGAAATGGAAACAACAATAAGAGGAAAATGAAGAAACGACAACGACGATAGGAAGAGGGTGGAGAGGCAATAATAATGAGAAAGAGGATGAGAAAACGATAACGATGGTAAAAGAAAAGTGAAGAGGCGACAACCATAAAGAGGAGGATAGAGAGACAATATAAAGAAGAGAACAGTAGAAAGGTAAGAACAAAAAGAGAAGGGGAAGTTAGGCATAATCTTGAACTTTAAAATTACATAGACATTGAAATTTTGATTTGCCTATCCGTTGACACCTTTAACCTTTCGTAAAAAAACACCATATTTTTGTGTTTTTGCCTACAGGTTTGTTTTTGATATTCTCTTCAACAAAAAATATTGTTGGGGAGAAGGGAAAAAACAATCTGCTTTTGTTTTGGAACCCAAGTATGTTTTGATAGAATCGATTGAAGTGTGCAAATGTCACGAATCCAAAACCCATCTCCGAAATCCCAAATCCTCCACCTCTGCAGCCTCGGATACCTTCCCCGCGCGTTCCAACTCCTCAATTGCGCAGACCCAAGCACCCTCGCACCGAAGCCCAACGTCTTCTCCTCCCTCCTGCACGCCTGCGCCAAGTCCTCCTCCTTCGGCCCCGGCCTCCAGATCCACGCCCATCTCGTCAAGTCCGGCCTCCACTCCGACCGGTTCGTCGGCAACAGCTTGCTCTCCCTGTACTTCAAGCTCTGCCCGGATTTCTCGGACACCCGCAAGGTGTTCGACGGTTTGCGCCACAGGGACGCGGTGTCGTGGACTTCGATGGTTTCGGGATATGTTCGTGTGGGTAAGCCGGAGGAGTCGCTGCGTATGTATAGGGAGATGTTGGACTGTGATGGGGAGCCAAATGGGTTCACATTGTCTGCCGCGGTTAAGGCGTGTACGGATTGTGGGGACCTTAAGCTCGGCAAGTGTTTCCATGGGATTGTTCTGGGGCTTGGTTATGGATCCAATCATGTGATTTCTTGTGCTCTTGTGGATATGTATGGCCGTAGTTGTGCGATGGATGATGCGGTACTTGTGTTTGATGAGATTCGTGAGCCTGATGCAATCGGTTGGACGTCTGTGATATCTGCATTTACACGAAATGATAGGTTTCATGAGGCAGTGGCCTTTTTTTATTCGATGCATCAGAAGCATGGGTTGGTTGCCGATGAATTCACTTTCGGGACTGTCCTCACCGCTCTAGGAAATTTAGGAAGGGTAGCACAAGGGAAGGAAGTTCACGCTAAGGTGGTCACATCCGGAATTCATGGCAATGTGGTTGTTGACAGTAGCATGGTCGACATGTATGCCAAGTGTGGATTAATTCTAGATTCTCGTCGTGTCTTTGATCGGATGTCTAAAAAAAACATGGTTTCTTGGTGTGCATTGCTTGGGGGGTACTGTCAGAATGGAGAGTATGAATCCGTCCTTGAGATTTTTCAAGGTATGGATAAACTGGATGACGACTACAGTTTTGGTACGGTTCTTCGTGCTTGCGCAGGCCTTTCAGATGTAAGGCAAGGAAAACAGGTCCATTGCCAATTTGTAAGAAGTGGGTGGGCAAAAGATGTGATTGTGGAATCTGCACTGGTTGATCTCTACTCAAAATGTGGTTTTGTAGATTATGCATATAGAGTTTTTGTAAAGATGGATGCTAAGAACTTGATAACCTGGAATGCAATGATTTGCGGATTTGCTAAAAATGGAAGAGGTCCTGAAACTGTCAATATTTTCAATGATATGGTCAAGGAAGGACTTGTTAGACCCGATTATATTAGTTTCATTGGTGTACTCTTCGCTTGTAGTCATTCTGGCTTTGTGGAGGACGGAAAGAAGTATTTTATTTCTATGTCAGCTGATTATGGAATTAAACCAGGTATTGAGCACTATAATTGCATGGTCGATCTTCTTGGACGAGCTGAGTTGTTGGAAGAAGCTGAAGATTTGATAAACAATGCTCCTTTCAGAAATGACGGGTCTTTGTGGATAACTCTTCTTGGAGCATGCACAACCAATTCAAATCCAACAGTGGCAGAGCGTGTGGCTAAGAAGGTGATTGAACTTGAATCTGATTACTATCTAGGCTACATTCTTCTTGCAAATATCTATAAAGTGACCAATCGTTGGGATGATGCCTTAAAAATCCGGAAAGTTATGAAAGATAAAGGTTTAAGAAAATCACCTGGTAAGAGCTGGATTGGAGCCAAGAGCAGCATCAGCTCTTTTATTGGTTGTTCTTAGATGTTGATGTAGCCTACGAACCAGAAGTAATATGTGGCTTGAAACTGCCTGGTGCTTCCAGATGGAAACAAAGGTCACCAGGAGATCTCATGGAGGGGCTAGGAAACCAATGACCAGATGGAAGGGATGCTCATGAGTGGTATGTTGCTTGAAACTGCTTGGTTCTTCCAGATGGAAACAAAGGTCACCAGGAGATCTCCCTGTAGGAAACCAATGACCAAACAGAAGGGATGCCCATCTCTTTCCTGAGGAGGATTTGGAGTACAAGTGAACATGCTAATACGAAGCAACATCTTCCTCTTACGTGTCATATAAGACGTCCCTTCTCATCGTGAAACAATTGAAGAGAGGAATAATCTTCTGGGCGTCTTTAACAATGAACTGGAGTATAAGAGAAGAGCATGTTTTTGTCCTTGCAATGTCTGGTTATGCCAGTTGTAGCACTGCTTTAGAATGACATTCAATTGAAATGCAGAATTGGATCAGATGAGTGCAAACAGAATAAGAACATATTTGACAGGACGACCATGGTCAGAACTTTGATATTATGGTGCTCATAAATATGCCTGCAGAAATCATTCTCATCTTCTTTGCATTGATGATGCATCATTGAACAGATGGAGAAGAGCCCATTGAATTTGATTTGGAAAACTATGGCTAAACAATAAAGGGCCTAGCACTAGCCGAACTAATGAGGGGATGGTGTGACTTACCGCTCACCATAAGTGGATTAACATATTCCAAAATTATTGGGATTGGTCGCAGGAGCTTATGTAATGAATTTGAAGCAGTGGATTTAGAAATTGTCTCTGTATATGCATTTGGATAAGTGACTTTAAATCTTGTTTGCTTAGAAGTGGATTAGTAATTCATCTAGATATTTTTACATCAAATTGCTCTCTCAGTTTTATTTAATTCTTTGCAATATTATCAGTCAACACTATAAAATAATAAAATCTAGAAGTGAAAATCGATTACAATTACCGTTATATTTGGTTTACATTTTGTCACCTAGATTTTTACAAGAATCATTTTATAGTTGAAAAAAAATTGAAATCAACATAACTGTAGAAATTATTATAATTTCTGCCATACAAATTTGTTGTATGACGGGCGAGTTTCTAGCTTCTAGTCAAATTCTGTTGAAAAGTTATAAACTAGAATATGAACCACAGATGACCTTAGAATACTTTGGTGGTTTGAGTTTTGCATTTACCCAAAAACAAGTAGAAAACCAACATATATAGAAATGTTTTTACCTCAATCCTTCTGTTTTATGCTTTTAGAGTAACTTTCTTGATCTATATGTGAAGGTAATGTATAATTATATCTATGGTGAAGGAATTTTAGTTGCATTTGTTTTGTATTTTTATGTTGTGCTCATGCCTCTTGAGTCATCCTAATCTAACAAATTGGAGTGTACAATGTTGTGAAACTAATTTTGTCCCAAATAGCATCTTAGAGCGAATGGGAACTTAAGGAGTGTTGAAAAACTAGTTCGAGTAGGTCTTTGAGATAGTTGTTGGGCAACTTCTAGACGTTGAGATTCTAAGAATAGCTAAGATAGCTCAAAAGCACCTCCAAACACATCTCTCAATAATAGTTTTCAGGTAGAAGTAAGTAGCTACTGGAATAATAACTTGTGTTGATTTTGAAAAGTTAGATGGTTTCTGGTAGAAGTCACATAAATGCATCTTAAAATATTAACACTGTCCTTGTATATTTTATTATATTACTAAAAAATCATAATTTATTTACCAAAGAACTAGAAGGTGTCGTTGGAGGTATTGCAGGGTCGTTGGAGGTGTTGTAGGATTGTTGAAAGTGCTACAAGGCCATGGAGGTTCTACAAGGCCGTTAGAGGTGTTGTAGGGTCACCAGAGGTGCTACAGGACTATTGAAGGCGCTATGATGCTGCAAAGGTGTTGTGTGGGGTTGTTGAAGGTGTTATAGGGTCGCAAAGGTGTTGCAGGGTTATCAGAGGTGCTATAGGGTCGCAAAGGTGTTGTAGGGTTATCGGAAGTGCTATAGGGTCATCAAAGGTGCTACACGACCATTCACATCTTATGGTCGTCATGATAGGGCTTTGTGTGAGAGAGAGTGGGAGGAGGGATTCAGTGAGAGTGGGGAGAAAGAGGGTCAAGTTAATATGGTTATTTTTGTCTTTTTACATGCCTGTGTAACTTAGAATCTACATTAGGTCATTATCTTGTCAAATAAATTTCTAACATTACCTACAATAGCTAGTTTCTAGATCCACTATCAAAAGATAACTTCTAACATCATTATCAAAAGTTGACTTCTCTCAATCCTAAAATCCGACAACTATATATGATATTGAATATATAACCATTCCTGTGAAACTTACTACCACAGATATGGTGGTAAATAAATAGGATAGTACAACTTTATTCTAAAGCTTATTCAAGAAATGAATGTTGATTAGTATGAAGAAATAAGGCTTATTGATGTCTGCAAAGCACCTGTAATACAACAATTTGCCAAGTTAATGTCCTACTTGTCATTCCAAACGGATTTTCATGATGGGGGGATGATCTTTGCAATGTTGGAAGCCACATCTAAAAAAAATAAGTAAACTCCATCGAAGATGTACTTCAATGAAGTTGTAAACCGAAAAGGCATACGGATAGGCATTGTCCTTGAATCCCCAAGTGGTGAGCAACTCTTATTGTTAGTAAAGATTCAATTCAATGTACCAACAATTTAGTAGAATATAAAGTATGTATTTTAGGAATTAAACATAATCCTAGGACAACGCATCAATAATTAGAGATTTCTCGTTATTTACTACTTTTCATCTGTAAAATCAATGATGAGTGGAAGACCAAATACGAGAAGCTAGTAACATATTAAGAATACTTGGAAGAACTTATACAAAAATTTAAGAAGATATCCTTCATTTACATGAGTAGAGGAAAAATAGCAACGGCAATGCTCTCGCCACGCTGGCTGCATGGCTCCAAGTACCAGAAGCTAGAACCATTCACATCAAGTCTTCTTTTTTTTTTGGTAATGGTAAGTAGTATTAGTAATCAACCCCAACGAAAAAGATCCAAGGGAATCAGGAGTCCAAAATTCACACAGCATAATACAGAATCAAAGAAAGGAGATAAGGCAATGTTCTTGCCATTAAGTTACAGTCCATCCAGCAAGGCTGGTAAATCAAGTTCTTTTATCTTTTAAGAAAATAAATAAAACTACTGTCCCATGTCAGCAGCAGGAACAGTCTCGTGCATATTAGCTTCAGAGGAAGGGTGAGAAACATCTGTAGTGCTAATGGAGGTTTGATTCGCAGACCATGCGACTTTCATTGAAGATAATGAATTCCTCAAATCCTCCTTTTCAAACCCTGGAGAAAGAGAATCTAACCATTGATTCATTAGTCCAATGACATCCGAAATAATAAGATAAGAAGGCTTAGAGGAGCCGCGGAAAATTCTGCTATTTCTTTATTTCTAGGTTAACCAGAGGATAACTTAAAGCAAGACATACTAGCCACGGTAACTTAAATAAAATCTAAAAGCAGGTTTATACTGAAATAAATAATACAAACTATAAAAGCCAGGGTATAAGTGAGAATGTATGAAAAATTGCCATATCTGGGAAACATAATCGCAGAACATGAATAAATGATTATTAGATTCAATATATAAGTTGCAAAAAATACAATTTAAAGATCCAGTCCAACCTCTTTTGGCCAACTTCTCTTTAGTGAGATTCTTATTATGAAGTACAAGCCAAGAGAATAGTTTAACCTTAAGCGGAGCCCAGGTCTACCATATTTGCTCATAGAAAGTGAATCTTAATCCACCATCATTTAAAATATTGTAACAGGACTTAACCGTATAATTAAAAGTGGAGGTAGGCATCTAGTATATTACGTCCCTCTCCTCCCCTAAGGGTGTAGAATGAATGATTTGAACCAACATATCAAGTTGAGATTGTAAAGTATAACACTAACTTAGTTGAACTTTAGAGAGATCAATCAACTTGTTAAAGTCCTCTCCAAATAACTCATAGATTTGTTTGATAGAGGCTTTTCTCCATCTACTAATAGTATAATGTTCAGGGAAAAGATATTTTAATTTATTCTCATTCCACCAGTTGTGTTCCTAGAATAAAGTATCTTCACATCAAGTCTCAATGTAAGACAACCCAACCCATTGCATGTCAGTAATTCCGATTAAAACCGTCTCAAGACCAATTAGCCTGGTTCTTTATATCAAGTCGAATCCTACCTAAGGGAATTGACAGAGAAAGTGCATGGCTTTTCTTCCATTTAGTGAACAAAAAAAGGTAAAAAAATACATGTCATGTTTCAAAATAAGTGATTCATTTTTAGCCGTTATAAAGAGAACTAATTCTTGAACCTCTTTCGTACTCATGTCATGTTGAGGTAATGTAGAAGAATAAATTGCAAAATCCGTAATTATTGTAATCAATTAGTTAACATATTGGTTAACCATCTCCTAAAACATAGGAAAAATAAAATCATTGGCTTATCAAATTATTTATCAAATTGTGAAAAGATTCAACAAAAGACATAAATAAATCTACAATCGGTTTTACAAAATTCATTGCCCATGTATAAAGAAAAATGGTTTCAGCATCAAAAACAACAAAAACTAGAGCAAACATGTAATAACGAATTCAGGATTGTACCCAAGCATCCTCCATGGGTTCTATACCGGACTCAAAACCAGAAAACTTCTATGTTCCTCCACTAATAGGAGCTAAGACCCTAGAAATTATAAATGCTAGGATAGGAATAACACATGATATTATTAGAAATGTCCAGGATATATCATATTCGTAAAGTAGAAGCATAGAAGCATTCCTATCAATTACTTAATTGTAATCTTGAGAGCAGATAATTTTCAGTTGAAAGAATACTTCAATGCACCTGCATCCCTAGCGAATTACCCCTTCCAATAAATCAGATGGTAAATGGCCATCACAAGGAAAAGTGGAATTGCAGGCTCTACTCTGCAGACCATAATATATGCAGTATAATGTACAAACACTTATCCAGTAGATGAAATTTAGTGTCACAGTTCACCTTCCAACTTATCTTGACCAATCTCTATCTTGTGATGGTCATGCGCAGGTTCACTATCTTCCACAGGTAGACATGGAAATCGGGCCAGGCCGGGCCGAACTGGGCCTACCCGGCGGGCCGCCGCGGGCCGGCCGGTCTGGCCCGGCACGGCCCGCGGCCCACGGCGGGCCGGGCCGGGCCCTGCCCGCGGTCGGTTTTTGCGGGCCCAGGCCGAGCCAGGCGGGCATGGGCCGACCCGGTCCGTTTTCCATGTCTACCCACAGGTGCCTTTCGATTTAAGAGGATTTTCAAACACTTTCCTGTCAGTCATGCATGGTGGTTGAATCCTTTGCTAATATTGATCACAGTGCAATAACTTTGCAGATGGCGGCAGATGGTGGTTGAATCCTTTTTAATCTTTCTTGTCCTCTTGTCTTGCTCTTTCTCCAAGCTTTTGTGGTGACCACCTCCCTCAAACGGTATAGATGGAAACATTCAGCTCTGAATTGAATTTTGCAAGTCCCACACTGAGTTGGAGGAGATTCAACGGCTTATTGATGGAATTAGAATCTAACACAGAAAAAGACAATCCAGACAAGTCTAATTAGTTGAATATAAAGTAGGACTATTTTCACTTGCCTGGTTATTTGACACTAGTATTCTTTTCAAAAAAAAAAAAAACATTCAAGTTTCCTTTTAATTTTTCTTAATCTAAATTATTAAATTTAAAAATAGTTTGGTCCAATTACAAGATTGATCCGGCTTCCGAGCTCAGACACCATCTGCAAATATGGCTTCCGGACCGACAAAGCAATACGATGATGGCCTCCTATCACTTCCCTCCTTCGCAAACTCTACTGAATCATAGCAAACACTTTCCGGTCTCTCCTTACGTTAGACTCTTTCGTTCTGTACACACACACATACCATCATCGCCAATGGCCCTCCCGGTCCACCACCACCGCCACTACCACGCCCTCCCAGTTTCCACACCAAACCCAACTCCATCACCTAAGAGCATACCCTCCCTTCGCTATCAGAGGACGACAACACTTGATCTCAAAGAGGCATGCAACCAAGGTAGGCTTGGTGAGGCTTTTCTTGCGCTCAACATCTCGTCCAATTCCAACCGATACCCACATGTGTTCACCTCCCAAGAAGACTACTCCTTGATTCTAGACCTTTGTGCTTCTCAGAAGGCGTTGTTCCAGGGCCAGCAGATACATGGGCGTCTGTTTACATCTGGGTTCATTGGGCATGATGGGTTTCTTGGCACCAAGCTGTTGTTCTTGTATGGGAGATGTGGGTATCTGACAGATGCGCAGAAGCTGTTTGATAGTATGCTGGCAAGAAGCGTATTTGCCTGGAATGCACTTATTGGTGCTTTTGCTTCTTATGGGCACCCTTTGGAAGCCGTTGAACTATATCGTGAAATGCGGGTCTTGGGTACTCTCCCTGATGGTTGTTCGTTTGCTTCTGTGCTGAAAGCTTGTGCTGCAATTGATGATCTCGAGTGTGGAGTTGAGGTACATGGCCTTTCTATCAAATGTGGGATCGTTTCAAATGTTTTTGTGGTGAATGCACTTGTGAACATGTACGCAAGGTGTGGACAGTATGACATGTCAAGAAAACTATTTGAATCGCTCCCTGAGAAGAATGATGTTGTATCCTGGAATTCGATTATATCAGCTTGCTTGCAACAAGGACAGAACTCTGATGCTTTGGCCTTTTTTAGGGAAATGCAAATGGTTGGAGTTGGCACAAACTCATATACGGTCGTGGGTGCTCTTCAGGCTTGCACTGAGTTGGTTCTTCCAAAATTGGGTAGGGAGATCCATGCCTCGGTACTCAAATATGGTCAAGCATTTGAAAAGTTTGAAGCAAATGCTCTGGTTGTTATGTATGCCCGAAGCAACCGCATGGATGACGCAGTTCGGGTGTTTCAGGAGATGCATGAAAAAGATAACGTGTCATGGAACTCACTACTTTCTGGCTACGTGCAGCAAGAGTCTTATAATGAGGCCATATTATTTTTCTTTGAAATGCAGAGTATGGGTTCTAAACCTGATCAAGTTTCCATTATCAGCATAGCTTCTGCTTTAGGCCGGTTAGGGAAGCTGCTGAGTGGAATGGAGATTCATGCTTATGCAGTGAAACATGGGCTTGATTCTGATTTGCAGGTTGGAAACACTTTGATGGATATGTATACAAAATGCTCTTGTTTTGATTATGCACAACGAATTTTTCATAGAATGCCTCATAAGGATTTCATATCCTGGACAACTGCTGTTACTGGTTATGCTCAAAAGGGTCAATACTCAGAGGCGTTGGATTTATTTAGAGATGTGCAGAAAGAGGGTATGAAAGTAGATGCAATAATGCTCGGGAGCATCTTACTCGCTTGTAGTGGTTCAACGTGTACCAGACACTTGAAGCAAATTCATGGTTACACAATTAGACATAATCTGTTGGATCTTATGCTTGCAAACACTATCATAGACGTATATGGGGATTGCGGTGAGATTGGGTATGCCATGGAAGTATTTAAAAACATTAGGAACAAGGATGTTGTTTCGTGGACTAGCATAATAAATTGTCATGTTCAAAATGGGTTTCTTAGTGATGCTGTCTGCATGTTTCATGATATGGTAGAAGGCGATGTTGAGCCCGATGCAGTGGCATTGAGCATCATCCTTTCTGCAGCTGCTGATTTATCTTCCTTGATGAAAGGAAAGGAAATTCATGGTTTCCTTGTTAGAAATGGTTTCAGCATTGACAGGTCAGTCGGTAATTCACTTGTCGATATGTATGCAAGCTGTGGAAACTTGAACTGCTGTTACAAAATATTTGAAATGGTAGACCACAAAGATTTGGTTTTGTGGACTTCTTTGATCAATGCTTGTGGGATGCACGGTCAAGGTAAAGAAGCCATTCGTATGTTCAGAAGCATGCTGAAAACAGGTTTGATGCCTGATCGTGTAGCTTTCTTGACACTTCTATATGCCTGTTGCCATTCTGGACTAGTTGATGAAGGGAAATTGTACTTAAAAGTCATGACAAGTGAATATGGTTTAGAACCGTGGCCAGACCATTATGCTTGTGTAGTTGACCTTCTTGGACGTTCTGGTAGGGTTGAAGAGGCATACGAATTCATCAAAAGCATGTCCATTGAACCAACAACTGCTGCATGGTGTGCTCTCCTTGGGGCTTGTCGGGTATATTCAAACCAAAAAATAGGTGGAATTGCAGCTCAGAGGCTTCTTGAACTAGAGCCTGAGAATCCAGGGAACTATGTGCTCATATCAAATGTTTTCGCTGCTGCAGGGAAATGGGATGGTGTAGATGAGGTCAGAATGAGAATGCAGGAAATAGGATTGAAAAAGAACCCTGCTTGTAGTTGGATTGAGATAGGAAACAAGATCCATTCATTCATTGCGAGGGACAATTCCCATCCAGAATCTGAACGAATCTACTCCAAACTGTACGAAATTACAGAGAAATTAAAAAAGAATGCTGGATATGTGGGGGATACAAAGTATGTCTTGCACAATGTGGGAGAAGAGGAGAAGATGAAGCTGTTGTACAGTCATAGTGAGCGGCTTGCCATTTCTTATGCTCTGATTTCTACTTGTGAAGGAACAACCATCCGAATCAGCAAGAACCTTCGAGTGTGTGGCGATTGTCATGAATTTACCAAACTAATCTCAAAGACATATCATCGAGAAATCATAGTAAGGGATAGCAACCGATTCCATCATTTCAAAGATGGTTCATGTTCTTGTGGAGATTTTTGGTGAATCGTCATGAATAGTCAATTAGTCACAGTATTTGCTGCAGCAAGGCAAGAACGGGTGTCGGATCCAAAACAATGTGCAACACGTTGTTCTCAATCCTCCTGATAGATTTGTACTATACTAGATTTAGACGAGAATAGCCAATGATGTATATACATTATTTGTTCAAAGAAGCATTGATGGAATAGAAATAGCAACATACATCAAATGATTGGGACAAGGAACAACATATTGATCAAGTTCGAACCAGATCACTGTAGTTATTCTAGAATAAACAGAACAAAGCACATGTACGACTCTAAAAAAACAGAGATCTGAACGTCAGGTATGTATAGAGGCCGGTTTCTTTTATTTCTTTTGGATAAAAGTCTTTAATGAAACCTATGTTCTCTCTAAAGTATTTATTTTCCTGTTTTTAGTTGTGATTGATCTCTTAGCTAACCAGCACCTGCTCAATAGAAACATCTATTTTTTTGATAACGTTACTTATAATTGCATAAGAGCTTGGCTATGGAGCCACCACCATGCATAGAAAGAAACAGAGTTTAGGGTAGTTCTTACCCATACCTTAAGAGGGGTAATAAGTACATCATGATTCAAAAGGGAGCCAGTCCTAGCTATAAGGATGGAGTGCTCAAAAAATTTCAACATGAAAGATCATATAGCAGCAAGCAAACAACACATTGAAGTGAAATCTTAGGGGAAGTGGGCAAAATGGCGTTGGAAATGCACCCTAAGATTCAGCTGCAGTAGAGTTTAAGGATTGCCAATCTCGCCAAAGTCCCCACTCAGTGGTGTGTCTAATTGCATCATCTGTGTCGTAAGCTTAATAGAAACATCTAGTGATAAAATGAAAAATCAAAATTACGCTTGATTTGATTAAAAAATAATGCTTTTATTTCTCAAAATTCCATTGGACAAATAAAGTACTACAACTTCGAGAAAGACTACAAGATGAACCTCAATCCAATTCAAGTAGTTGAGTTGGTCAGAATCTTGTGATTCCACAATCCTACGAGGATTTGGCAAACTCCAATATTGTTTATCATCTTCACAGCTAGACATGGAAAACAGGCCGAACCGGCTCAGGCCCG
>JAMKQA010020239.1:0-23142 GCA_024699735.1 Posidonia australis
TTAATCCAAAAACCCTAAATAAACACAAAAACCCTAAATAAACATAAAAATCCTAATTAATAAATCCATAAACCCTAATTAATCCAAAAATCCCTAAATAAACCCTAATTAAAACTCAAAACCTTAATTTCAAATCAATTAAATAAAAGTCCAAAATAAAAATCAAAACAAAAATCCAAATAAAAAGCCCAAAACCCAAGCCCAATAAGCCCAATACTATTTCGTTTAAGAATTCAATTTCAAACTTTAGAAATGTCAAAAAAATTCCGACGACCCTAATTTTTCGGCGAAAACTCCGACGAGCAATCTCGAGAAATCCGGAGCAAATCGCAGCCTCCGAGATACTTGGCCAACCTTCTCCAGCTCAGGCTCGATCCAACGGCGCTGATGGGCTGAGGGGAGGAAGATCAACAGCGGAGAACTGTCTCACTGGAGTATAAAGCCCCTCACCGTCAACAGAAGAAAAAAAAAAGGACTTTTGGCTAGAGCTTTTCTAGAGAATTTCAGACCTCCTTCAACCTTCGATCCTCCTTCCCAACGAGCCCCGAGCCCAGCCAGAGTCTCCCATCCAAGTTGCCCTCAGCCTCCAGCCATTGGTGGGCAGATCGGAGCATCGCGAGAGCGTATTGCCACCGCCAAAGCTCACGGACAGCCACTTAGGTAGCCTTCTCTTCCCTTCTGGCACACCCCTTTAGTCCCCTAGAGCCTCCAGGATGCACGGCGAGGGAGCCAGCTCCCTATGCCTCTCCAGCCCCCTCCTCTGGCGATGGGTTTACCATCGCCGGCAGCCCCCGAGCCCAACTGCGGGCAGGCCATAAGGGGCCTTCCTCTCCCTTCCTCTCCTCTCCTTCTCCTTCCTCTCCACCTCCTCTAGCCCCCCTTTCGTGGAGAAGCTGCTGCTCGCCGCCACGCCATCGCCGCACCCGCAGTTGCCGCCGCTCGCCGACGCGAGGTCGTTGGCGCAACCCGACAAGGCACCGTAGATGCTGGGCATTGGAGATTGTTCAAATACGTCCTAGCAAAAGCCGAACTGGCATAGGACACGAACGGGATGATACTCCACTCCCCCAGTCAGGCCTCGAAGGACAGTCACCCTCATGTTAGTGCAATTGAAGAACACTATGAAGGACTCCACGACTGATGGGATGATTCACCAAACTATCTACTCTTCGGCCAGTCCCTCCAACTTCTGATAGAATTCCCGAACACCAGAGATTGTTTGAGCGTGTCCACTTTGGCAGTAAGCTTCGAACGTCAGCCTTTGAAGACTCAAAACCTCGACCCCCATGTGAGTCGCCAGCCAGACCTACCAAGGTGTCAAGTTAATGAAAGAATGGCACGCCAATCTCAGAAGAGTTCAAGACTACATGCACTAATGTTCCACAGCCGTAGAAGTGGCGACACTAGTGGAGGACACAATCCAGGCCCTGATAAGTCTCTACCAGAATCACAGGGGCCAAGTCAACTTGTTTGCTCACCACCTCTAAGGCGATCTCGGCCACCTCGATCACTATCGTCATCCGGCCATGGTTGAACATGAGTTCTCTAAGGAAGCGGAGGATGAAACCACACAACCACAAATCCTCACCTAGCATAGAGCATCTTATGATCACCCTGTCAAGATAGTCTAGATGGAGCATGGGTTCAAAACCGTCAACACAGATCAGGTGCTTCCGACAATCTGAAGTGCTTAGACCAGTTAGCTAGTAGAGGACCGACACGTACCCGTCCCGGTGCATGAAGACTGGAGGCCCCAGTAGCTTCGACAAGTAGCAGATTCATCTGGCTTCTTCCAGACTAATGGTCAATTCCTTGTTGCCAAATCGAAACACATGGTGTGCCAGCTTCCAGAATCTGGCCACGACACACAAAAGATACCAACTCACCTCCACATCCTCGATCTTCAAGAGCCTTCGAAAGATTCCCCAGGAGCGTAGTCTCTCTCTGTCATCGTCAGAAAGCATGTCGATCCAGCATCTCAGCACGTTCGAGCAGTAGGGCAGGGTAACCATCGTTGCGAAACCCTAAAAAAGCAAAGCATTAGTATTAGGATTCACATGATCATTGGTCCCCCACCACCACGGTTGCCATACCATGATCGGTGGACCACAAGGGCAGCAGAGCCTCTAGTGGCAGAGACAGTGTGGATGGCCGCAAACGGCACGAGGACAGTTGGAAGATGAGAGGAGGACAACGGAGCAAAGGGTCGCCTGTAGCAGTGGAGACAGCCGCAGGAAGCACGAGCATCCGATGGAGGAAGAGAAGAGGGGATGGGAGAGCTTCGATGGGCAAGAGATGAGGCAGACGGGTGCCCCGACCTATGCCCATGTCCCCTTTTAAGAAGGAAGGCCCATGAAGAGGTGACAGCTCAGCGACCCGTGACTGTGTCAGAGGTCATGCGTGTTGTGGTTGCGCGGTGGAGATGTGCATAATGAGCAGGGAATTTGGCCCTGTACGAGAAGTGCTAAAGAGATGAGTGTTACAAATGCACGTGTTGATCAAGGTTTTCCACTATTGCCACTATTATTCAGGATGCACTTAGAAGGTGCGCGTATTACATGTGCGTAAATTACAAGGACTATTAGCCAGATCACTGCCATTTCTAAGCTCGCCCAACTAGCATAAGGTATTTGAAGCTCGTGTCAAACCACAACTACAAGTACAAGCAAGCACATTCAAGGACATAGCAAGATCAGGAAACTTAAGGAGATATTTAGCCAAAAACAAGCAATTAAAAGAAATATCCAAGTTACGTATCAAAGGTGTCTATAAATTGTATCAAATTACAACATTGTGACAGAATACAAAGTTTGGAAATGGAAGACTATTCCTAAGCCTCCTCGGCGCTATCATCCAAGTTTCTTCCTTGGGAACACGAACAGTGTGGCGTTCGCCTCTGTGTTGAAGCCATCGAGTAGTAGCAGCAAAAGTCGCATGAGCACAGGAGGGACCAGAGGCAGAAGCGCCCGTCAAGTCACCAACACCCAAGGCGTCCTCCTCGAGCTCCGGATCAGCCTCATCTTCGCTGCTACCAATGACAATGTCCTTCAGCAGATTTGATCCCTGAAATGTGAGGAAGTCAGTCCAGGATAGGCACTGAGACAAAACATGATAGACACAGGGCGTGGGAAAATACTTACCTCCCCGCAAGCTTCCCGCTAGGCCCATTGCACATGAAGGTGATTTTATCAATACAGTCAAGTGTGTGTTGCCAGGAATTTAAAAGATAGTGGGCTTATAGCAGAATACCTTGGCTCGCCACATCCGAGCGTAGAAGTCACTCAATCGACCTTCGAACCGCTGCAGCAACGGCAAACCAATTATGTCAAAATAATCAAATTTGCAGAATCAGATTATGCTACTGGAAAAGTAAAACCTTACCTCAACCCAGTCCTCAACAAACCACATGTCCTGATGTTGTTCCCAGAGGTCCTCTTCGAAGAGGTATGGCTTGCCGACGCGCTCATACCACTCCTAATATTCATCATAATCAGCAGGATGAAGGATGTTTCGGCTCCGATCGACCATAATCTCTGTCGCAATAAAACGAGCCCGTACACGAATAATGGCCCGAGGCTCCATCATGGTAGAAGGCGAGAGTGGGATACCAAACTCTGGGGTAAACTAGCGGCGAACCTGGTCCGGTTGGTAGAAAGTAGACTTCTTGAAGTATAAAAACTTCATCTACTTTTGGCGATAGGTGTGAGCAGAGTCCAAAGGCTCCCAGTCCAGCCCCGGCATCCCACTTGAAGGGTTGCAACTCCACCTGCCCAAGACAAAACAGAACATGAGTCAGACCAACATGACAGAAGAAACAGTGGAGGCAAGGACAATGGTAGTGTTCGTAAACTTACATCATGGATTGACAACAGGTCTAGCAAGTAACGGTAGGACTCGTACCCATATACCCCTGCTGCTATGCGATGGTCTGGCTCACACCATTGTCGAGGGAGTGGAAGTAGCCTAGGGGTAGGTGGAAGAAATAATGGCCCCACATGTAATGCTCCATCCAACAATACTAGAATAAAAAACAAGCCAAAAGTCAAAATATATAACTATATAATGTAAGCAAAAGGAGGCAATGCAGAAACTTACCGTTACTAGTGGATACAGCCCCACATGGGACCACTGGTTGCTCTTTACGACACAATCCAGACTACAAAGCATATACGTATAACTGGCACGGCCCTAGTCATACCGGTTTAGATTTTCCAGGTCGGCGAAGTAAATCAGCCAGTCTACCGAGATGCAATACCCAGAAGTGTCGCAGAATATGAGCCCCATGAGCTCTAGCAGGAAATAGCAAAGGACGAACTTGGCCTCCCTCGAACCTGGTGCAGGATCCGGCCAAAACAAGTCCCACTCCCGCAGCCAGCTGTAGCGGAGGTAGTGCGCTGACCGAGTCATCGGAGGACACTTGTGACCCAGAAGCTGTGGCACCTTGGCAAACCCCAAGCTGGCCTTTCCCACAATAGGCTCCTTCCCAAAGCTGAAGTCTGTCAGCAATGCCCAATGCTCTGGAAGGACAGTTATCTCACCAAAAGGGAAATGGAAGGTGTGGGTCTTGTGCCTCCACTGCTCTGCGAGTGCACCAAAGAACTCGTAGTAGCCATGGATGGCCTGGAATCGCAGGAGGCTCTTGAGGGGTGTACGACAAAGCAAGAATTCCCTCAGAAAGCCGAAGAGGCGCTCGAAGTGCTCCAGCATCGGTGTCCACACCGCATAACTCGCCCTGTGTTGCCAGCTTGAGAAGTAGAGAAACAGTAGAGTTAGAAGTCACAGATAATCAATGGAATCTTGTGTGAAAAAGGAAAAGTTACCTCAAAATCATCTCCATTGCAGATGTGGTTCTCATTTAGTAATCGACCCCTGAAGTTGCCAGATTCTGCCAATAATGCAATTAAAATTAGTCGGACCAACATATGCCAAAAGAAGAAAAGTAATGAGGCAGGGGAGGTGCCGAGTTCTTACATCCTCAAGTATGTTGGGCATCACATCCTCCAATGCCTGGGAGTTGGAAGCAGCCCTAGATCGTGAATTGGCTCCACGACCTTGGGCCTGTGAGCTCGAAGCAGCCCCAGATCATGAACCGGCTCCACGACCTCGGGCCTGTTAGTTGGAGGCGGACCCACATACGGGCCATGGGCTGTGCCGGGCCCATGGCCTGTTTTAATAGGCCCGGCCCAGTCCAGGCCCGGACGGGCAAATTCCATCTCTATGCATTAGGTCCAACATGAGTAACTGCCAATGGACCCCACCTGCTTTGGGAATTTCTTCAGCCCCTCCAGCAATTTTACAAAGTTCTGGACCAAAATGTAATTTACCTAGAAAAAAGGGTAGAATTGTCTCCTAAAAAGTCAGAGAAGGCCGGGAATGTCCACATAGTCTCCGAGACTTCAGGAAAAGTTCTTGTGACAGAAACCGTCTCCAGAATTGACCTCGATGATCAGTTTTGTAGAATTTTGCAACAATTTCTAGAAATTGCAAATAGGTCCTTTGTCTTATTCAAATGCTCGAAATTATCCTCTTAACAGGCCCCTTTCTCCAAAGCTAGTCTAATGAACCCAAATTAGCATCAAGCAACTCATATGAACTCCTTCGCCTAGGAAAATCCATAAGTACCCTAGAACTGGAAATTTTGCGAAGAGGCCCTCAGAACTTCTACATGAGCTGATACTCCGATTCCATACAGTCAGAGATGCGGAGAACGCCCCAAAAGACTGGCCAAGAAATAAGCAATGGTCACAAAGTAGCAGTTCGGGCTGAGAGGATAATCTAGGAAATCTTGTAGAAAAGCCTCTACTATTTCCTAAATTACAAGGTCATTGGCCACCACCAGGACAAATTGCTTACCAGACGAGGCCTCCCCATGAGGGATCAGGAATGCCCCTTATACTAGGATTCAGCTTATGTCTGATAATATCCGGAACTCATTAGTTCAAGGGTAAAATTACCATAATGCCCCTATCGACCGGCCCGAGGTTGATGGCACTCCGATCGCTGATTAAGGCCCACCAGGCACTCCTCTACTCTTGGTTAAGCTCAGAGTTACTACGGATCCATGTAGCCAACCTGCAGTAGATTCAGCCTCGACTAGGAAAATTACAATTATGCCCTTATCATTGGGCAGGAGCATCATGAGCCCCAACCATTTGCTAAAGGCTCCCACACTCCTAGGGATAGTTTGCGAAGACATCCTTTGGGGCAGGATCAGTGGTGGACAGAATTCAATGCGATCAAGCGAAACTATAGATTTGCCATTGCTATGCTAGAGACTTAGTGAATGCTCAGAAGGAGATAGTAGCAGGTCGGCAACGGTAATTGCTCTAATCAGCCAGAACCCTTTCTTTCGGCTCGACAAGTCTGATAACTTATCAGCTCTTCCCTTTCTTTTTGGCCCGACAAGTCCGATATCTTGTCAACTCTCTCCTTTCTTTTCAGCCGACAAGTCTGATAACTTGTCAACTCTTCCCTTTCTTTTCAACCCGACAAGTTCGATATCTTGTCAGCTCTCCTCTTTCTTTTCGGCCCGAAAAGTCCGATAACTTATCAGTTCTCTCCTCTCTTTTTGGGCCGACAAGTCTGATAACTTGTCAGCTCTTCCCTTTCTTTTCGGCCCAATAAGTCTGATAACTTGTCAGCTCTCCCCTTTCTTTTCGGCCCGACAAGTCCGATAACTTGTCAGCTCTCCCCTATCTTTTTAGTCCAACAAGTCTGATAACTTGTCAACTCTTCCCTTTCTTTTCGGCCCGACAAGTCCGATAACCTGTCAACTCTCTCCTTTCTTTTCGGCCTGACAAGTCCGATAACTTGTCAGTTCTCCCCGTTCTGTCAGCTCCTAACCGATCTGTCTGTACACCGACAGTGACTAGGCTCTATCTTGTCAGCTCCTAGCCGATCAGTCTATAACCGACCGTCACTAGGTTCTATCTTATCAGCTCCTAGTAGATCTGTCTGTACACCGACAACGACTAGGTTCTATCCTTTCAGCTCCTGGCTGATCTGTGTGTACACTGACAGCGACAAGGTTCTATCCTGTCAACTCCTGGTCGATTTGTCTGTACATCGACAGTGACTAGGTTCAATCCTGTCAGCTCTTGGTTGATCTGTCTGTACACCGAAGCGACTAGGTTCTATCTTGTCAGCTCCTAGCCAATCTGTTTGTACACCGACAACAATTAGGTTCTATCCTATCAACTCCTAGCCGATCTGTTTGTACACCGACAGTGACTAGCTTCTATCATGTCCGCTCCTAACCAAACTATCTGTACACCAATAGCGACCAGGTTCTATCCTGTCAGCTCTTAATCAATCTGTCTGTACACCGACAGTGACTAGATTCTATCCTGTCAACTACTAGTCGAAATGTTTGTACGTTGACGGTGACTAGGTTTTATCCTATAAGCTCCTAACCGATCTGTCTGTACACCGACAACGACTAGGTTCTACCCTGTCAGCTCTTAGCCGATTTGTGTGTACACCGATAGTGACTAGGTTCTATCCTATCTCCCTCTAGGCTTCCATTTTTAATAAACGAGGCCTAGATCATTTTTTTGTCGGCCTAATAAGTCTGATATCGTGTCATATCCCTCTCCTAGACTCCGACTCGAGCGAGCAGGATTTAGGTTGCCCCTCCTTCGGATCGATACCCCAAGCTACCCGGATGACCTATGTCACTAGTCGCTTTCCAGTCGGCAAGCCCCTTAGTCTTGCTATGCCCCTTCTCTCCTCAGGCTGATAGCCAAAACTATTCGGTGGTGAGTCCGTCAACTCATCAAGCATCATAGCATTCACATATGCATGTACCAACTTGCATTCATTACACAGCACGGGCATCATAGCCAAACCTGCTCCATATCTTCAGCATCTCATACATTAGAAATGGTCATTCAACAGCATTCATTAACGACACAACAGCATTCTAGCGTTAATGACACCTACACTCGCATCAGCATCGCTCAAAACCATGCGTATACCCACCTGGTTCTGGTGTGCGATCATTTAAGCATTCAAGAGAATCAACACCCACATTCGCATCTGCATCTCGGCACGCGAGTTGTGACCTCCAGTGCATCCTCCAAATGAGCGACTCATGGCCAAGAGCATGTTTCTTTCCCGTTGGTTGGGACAGGGTGTCT
The DNA here is from genome assembly GCA_024699735.1 of Posidonia australis. Classification (NCBI taxonomy): domain Eukaryota; kingdom Viridiplantae; phylum Streptophyta; class Magnoliopsida; order Alismatales; family Posidoniaceae; genus Posidonia; species Posidonia australis. The sequence continues at coordinate 8,139 of JAMKQA010020239.1, forward strand.
TCTCTCAACCCTGAGTAGCGGTTTCGATTCCCTTGACCTCGCTCAGGGAGGGACATCTATAGACACCTTTGTTTCCAACCAATGTTTGTAGGTGGACTCGGTAGCGAGTGCTACTAGACGGTGGACCTGGTCCTACGCCAATTCCCCAAACCAAGCCTATAAACCCAAAACCCCAAAATTACCCTAAATCAAACACAATTACTTAGCCCAAACTCCAAAAACTCAGCCTGTGTGCTCTTGTCCTATGACATGCACAGCCCGATAGCGTTGCTCAAGTGCGCATCAGGACCAGGATAGCTAGGCGGGCGTTGCCTGACTTGCTGCCTTGGTCGTACAACCTCGTACCTTGTACGAGCGACATTACGTACAAAACGTCGACCTATCCCCGTTGCTTGACACCTTACTAGCCTTTCCCAACCTGTCATTGACCACCATGCCCTACGCCGCCCCGCTGTTGCACACCACCTCTGCAACACACCGACAAACCTCTCCCCGCAACCTTCTGACAAGCTTGCCTCACCACGCCACCAACGCACCTACCACACCAGAAAAAATGACCAAAAACCTCGAACAGCATCCGGGAGGAGACATGGACATTCATGGAGAGAAACAGAGATCCCAGAGACCTTGAGCGCGAGAGGGAGACCAGAGAGTCAGTGTTTGTGAACCCAACACCCAAGCCACTAGTAGCCTCCTTCTCCTCATCGGAGAAGCACTCCAGTCATCCCTCGAGCACCCCAGAGCCATCCCCGGGTCATCTCCTGCCACAGCAATCGCTGACAAATCTTCTCTGCCGGAGTTCACACCGTCGACCGCAGGAGCACCCTCCGGCCATCAACAAGTAAAATCCTCTTACTAGACCACTAGAGAGTCATCTAGTATTACTAGTTTGTTGTTCCTACGCTGTTTTCTAGCCTTTTCCACCATTGTTTCGTTGCATCCTGTCGCCATGCTTGTCGACGGATGGTGCACACCGGTGTGAGGCCCCAGCCACTGAGCACCAGGCTAGACCTGTCCTGACGACACCCCTCTTTCTCCCCTCACTTCCTATAGCAGTCGAGTCAGACTCCAAGCTAGAGACCTCCCACGGAGGCTCACCAAAGCTAGACCGACACTGACATCGACGACGGGAATGGGGAGAAGATCCCATTGCCCCCCCTCGATTTCTTTGCATTCCCATCATGCCATGACGACCCCCTCGAGCTCCTGGACGTCCACTTCGCTTCGGTGATGCGTGCTTCCCTTAGGGGAGGGGCAATGAAGGAAGAAGGTCTAACCTCTGTTCCACGTGCGCGCCCCGACAGCAGGGCACTCATGCACGTATTCGTCAAGGCCCATGTGAGGTCAGATTTGACCAAGCCTTGATCGTGTCCCCCCTATTTAGGTTCCCCTTGCATGTTTTTTCCATTGGCATGATTTCAGTCATTGCTTGCTCATATTCCTTGTTTTCACCCGAGTTCCTTTTATGCAAGTGGTTTTCTCTTGGTTTTTCTTTTTTTTTTAGATCATCCACGACCCTATTCATGGTACATGGCTTCCATAGCTATAGTATCATGACTCTAGGTGCCCGGGATAAGGCCATGATAACTAGTTGCTGGGACATCATTGGGAGGCACGTTCTAGGTGTGTGAACCTATTGTGCGTCACTCATGCGCGTTTAGCCCAGGGACTGAATCTGGCATAGCTTAGCCACTTGTCCCACCACAGTTACAACCCTTACATCGTTTTATGTCTCCTAGTTTGATTATGCCTTTGTTTTGACATGTTGTGACCTTTTTAATTACATTGCTTTGATTCTCATGCATCATCCATATAACCACACTAACTAGCATTCAAGTTCCCACAAAATCATGCATGCGAGCGATAATTTCGAGAAAGAGAGACTCGTCGGGTCTACAGGGGTGCCTAACACCTTCCAAGCACGTAATAGGAGTCCTTACCCTTTCTCCTATTTGCAATGATATATGTGTCGTTCCCAGGTGGCATGAGTCATATTTTATTTTATATTTTGTTTTGAGTTTTGATTTTCCAATACGGTTTTTCTTGTCTTCTCGTTTTAATAGATTAGGTGGAGACTCCATGTTTTATCTTTATTTCGCTTTTTCGGTGTTTTCAAGTCGTCTTCCCATCCTCGGATTCGCCATGGCCTTACCGGTCTTCATGTGGTCCAGATCGCACCGGAGCACGTTTCCCTCCGCTGGCATGGTCACAGAGATGAACTTGGAACTCAACTCAAATAGGATTTGGGCACTTGAGCTAGAATGCAATCAAATTATGAGAGTGGGACTTAACAGCAAGTTTCTGTATTTGTCATGAGTCTATAGGTGCAACTTATATAGGCTTAAACAAGATTAAGCATGTGTTAAACACCTTAATTTTTCTCTCTAATGGATACAAATAGCTACTGATTCGGCAAATCGAAAATCACCAGTCGACCCAAACTCTTTAGTTACCAACAATGGTCGACTAATTCGGCATTCCGAATTACTTTGATGTGCCAAACAGGGTCTTGGTTGTAAACCCTTGTTTACTCTAGATTTCGGTATACCAACCCAATTTGGTAGACTGAAATCAACTGTGAACCTAAAGTGATTTGTCTAAAGTTCTACTTAGGTTCAAATCAATCCCATGAACTCCAAATTTCAATACATCGAAACTGTTCGGTATGTCGAATGCAAAAGCCTGAATTTAAATGCAAGATTTTTTTTGATGTCTTCCTACTTGGTTCACAGGTATGCCTATTTTTCTAGGATTTTGACCTATGTTGGGAGATTATTACATATCTTAGATGTTACAATAAAAATAGAAAAAATTACAATAATTGTTCACAAATAAACTTGATAATTTCTTCCTTGATTCTTGAATACTCTTTCAACTCTTCAGAAGATCACCATGATCTTTTTGGTTGCTTAGCTTTTCTTCGAGTACATCTTCATGCGAATCATTGCAAGTCATCATCCTTGATTACCACATTATACATTTCTCAAATAACATTTCAAGGTAATCGAATATACAATATTATCACTTTGTTATCATCAAAATAAAATGTGTAATTGTACATTTCCAACATTTATGGTGGATTTTAGAGCATTTATTTTAGTGGTTCAGTTGGGTTTGTGTGAACAATGATTGTGGCTTTTGATTTAGTTTTTCTCGAGCCATAAGCAACAGATTTCAATAATTTTTGTTCCAAAATGTAGAGCTTGTCAAGTTCTTCAATTTGGTATGTACTTCGTGTTTTATGTTTGATCGGTTGATTTTCGACACCAAAAATTTAATCTTGGTTGATATTGTTCAATTAATGGGTGTTGTGAGTTTGCTTGGAGTTTTCTCTTGATTTGCTTAATGGATTCTGGTGATATTTGTTTCGGACTGTAGAGCTCATCGAGATCTTCAGTTTGATATATTGTTTGCAATTTTTTGATGAACAATGAATTTTTAGTATCAAAAATTTAATAATGGTTTATACTATCATACTGTGCTTCACTATTGTCTATTAGGAGGAAGAAGATGATATTGTAGTCTTCAGGAAAATATCATTTTAGTCCCTTAGATTTTGTAAAAATTGCATATCGCTCCTTAAGTTTTATATTTAAATTGTATTTTGGTCACTCAGTGTTTGTAAAAATTACTTTTTAGTCCCTAACTCTTAGATTAAATTGCATTTTAACCCTCATGTTTGCAATTAAATTGCATTTCAACCCCTAATTTGGTATTTAAATAGTACTTCAGTCCCTAGGTTTATAAAAGACAACTTTCTAGTCCCTTGTTTGTGTGTTAAATAGCTCGTTAGTCCCTCATTTTCATGTAAATTGCATTTGAGTCTTCATTGGTTTGATTTTGGTGGGTTTTGCTATGATTAAATGTTACATTAATCTTGTAAGTAATTATGGTATAATAATGATTCGAAAAATCATTAAAATGATTTTAGGGAGTGTCTAAAATGAATTAGTAAGATTTCCTTTAGTTTGTAGGTAATAAAAGACTATATGACTTTGAAATTCTAAGTCTTTTCCATTAATCGTTTAGATGAACTTTAGGATTAATGTTTAGCCCTAGGATTAGATGTAGGTCTGGTTTTAGTATAATGAACCGAATTAAGTATTTAGTGGCATTGTTTGGGTGTATTTCGTGTGGTGTCTAGTCCTGCAAGTTAAATGGAGCTTTTAGACCATTGTTTGGTTTCTATGTTGCTCTTTTGGAAGTGTTTTGACACTTAGAAGGTGTTGTTACTGTTTTGGGAGTTTTGTGATTTCCTAATGGTTTTCAAATGATTTTAAAAAGATATGGATGTTTTGAAAAATGATTGTCAAAGGATTTCGAAAAGATATATATGGATTTCAGTAGTGTTTCATTGTGAAGTATGTTGTAGTGTTTTTGAGATGATTTTCAAAATGATTTTTTAAAATGCTTTTAAAAAGATTTGGAAAAAAATGCATGATGTGCAAAGGTTTTGGAAAATGATTTTCGAGATTTTCCGTGGTTTTGTAGGAGCCACATAGTTGTAAGATTGTACTAATAGACTAAGAATGTTTGATACCTCTAAGAGGTTGGGTGTATGTTTGAGGATGTGGTTGTCGAGTTTTCCCAATGGGGTTGGTGGTTTGAGTCCCCTAGACGTGTTGTTGGAAGAATCCAGGGTTAGAGTTCCTACAACTATGGTGGTTGTACTGTAGGATCTGGGGTTTGAGTCCAAAAGGTACCCAAGCACAAATGCTGGTCGAGTCCAAGATTAGAGTCTCCGAGTACTTGGGCACTAAAGGACATCGATGGATGTACCTCGTGCGGTTATATAGTGGATTTTGAGGACTGAGTTCCTAGGACAAATGGACTCCTGCACAGGGTGGTCATCTGTGACAGTGTAGTGCATCTAGAGTTTGAGTCCCTAAAAGCTACTTGTTGTTGGTCAGTCACTTGTGACCAGGGTAATATGACAGGTTTTGCGTTGTGTGCATGTGTTGTGAGCTTTATACTGGTTTTAGTTGTGGTTTAGCTTCCCGAAAATGCATAAAGAATTTTCAAGGATGCACCTGTTTTGAAAAGAAAAGAGAATAATGGTTTTGAAAAGCATGTTTTAAAAGGATTTATACTTTTGAGGCATCAGTAGGTTGCCTTGTTGTGGTTTTGTGGTTTGTGATGTCAGTTTTAAGATGTGTTCTAATGGCAGATCTCAAGCTTCGAGAGATCTGGGTTTCTGTTCGATTTTCAGAGGTTTTTCCTTAGTGCACATCACAATAGGTGAGTGCATTGTGTTTTCGGTGGTCTGGTTTTTTGTGTGTTTGTCCTTATGGAAATTCTAGTGATTTTGGACTTTTACTTTGGTGTGTGGGACTATTGTGGCTTTTAACAACATTTTGTTGGATTTTGGTGTGATTTTCAAGCTCAACCTTTCAGTTTGGTTTTTCCAATTTTATTTTTAGGTGTGTGTATAGTAGGTGACCTTTCAGTGGTTACTCATGTGTATTTTATTTTGGTGTGTCACAAGTGCAGGTGCTGAAGTAAGACATTTACTAGTGCACATGAAGAAGAGTCACTAGACTACACATCAAGGGTTTTGGATAAGCTAGTAATTTAGTTTTATTACTGTTGATTGTATTATCTATTAATGATTATGTAATTGGATTTAGCAAAAAAAAAGTAGCTAGGTTGGGTGTGACGCTAGGGGGCGTTACACTACCTCACTAGATTAATTAGATGTAGAATTACACTAGATCAGAGACATACTCCAATAATCTCTACTTTGGCTTCCACCTAGTGCCATTGAGTCCTTCGGATGATTGTTGACGTCTCCAGGCTACGAAACCATATCTTTTCACATATATAAAAGATTGACATAAAGATATACGTGGAAAACCAAACGAGAAAAACCACAGGATAAAAATGAGAGAGAAAATTCACTATAGAATAAGATTTATACAAAGATATTGGCCTCAATCAGATGAGCCTTATTTTAACTCCACCATTTTGTTTGTTTGTCCTCTCACCATTAAAGCACACGTCTCCTCTCAAAGGGAGTATTACATGAGTATAAATAGTATGAATCCTAAAAACCTAGGATCCATAACCCAAAGACATATAACCCATGTTCTCATTTAATGAGAGTTCATGTCACTAGACCAACTGATGTAGAATCACACCAAATTTGAGACATACTCCAACACATGTTGCTCTGCAAAGTGGCAACACGAGGTATGGCAATAAGTATGTCAGTGTAACATCTCGAACATTAACCTTCTCACTGCAAAGTGGCAACACGAGGTATGGCAATAAGTGTGTCAGTGTAACATCTCGAACATTAACCTTCTCAATTAATCATGATTAATAACAATCAATAAATGATTAAGTTATTTTAGTGAAGGTTACTAGCAAAAGTGTGTGGTGACTCGTGGAAGTACGGGATCAAAGATGGATCAACGTTGGATGCCATAGTGTCGTCGAGACCCCATTTATAAGCTATTTCATGAATTATGGGCATTTGAAATATTTCCTCCTATAGGGGTGTTTGTCCAAAATTCAAGAAAAAAGTTTATTAAAAAATGACCAATGAGGAGGATGGATGCACGTTGTTTTAAAAAAAAAACAAGAAGAAGAAAAAGAACGTGAAGAAGGCAAGAGTAGAAGAAGAAGAAGAAGAAGAAAAAGAAGAAGAAGAGGAGGAGGAAAGGAGAAGAACATGAGAAAGAAGGAAAGAAAGAGAGAAAGAAAGGAGCGAAAGGTGATGGTTGGCCGTGCAAGAGAAAAGCAAGGAGGAAGAAACAAAGAAAACAAAGGAGAAGGGAAACAGAAGCAGAGAAGAAAGAAGAATGGAAGATGAAGGAAGAAAAATGAGGTTCACCCCATTCCCTTTAATTCTTCTCAATTAAGCTTAAGATTAGTGAAATATGCCAAGTGGCAATGATTTGGATTCATGATATGAATTTTGTGGATTTTTAGAAGATTTTGATGAATTTTCGAAGAAATCATGAAAACATGTCACTGCTGAGCTTAAATGAGTCTTCATGCTTAAATCATGTATAACTTGAGCTATATGTATTGGAATTGAATGATTTTTGTTCCACTAGAAAGTAGACTCAAAGATATTTAATTCAATAGGTTACTTGTTAATTTTCGTGCCCTGTAGAAATACCAGCACATGTGTAAAGATTGATGACCCATTAAGCATGCTAGATTGAGTTTTATGGATTTAAGCATTTATATCTCGAGTTACAAGTATGGGATTAGAATGAAACTTCTCACAAATGAAAGTAGACTTAAAATGAGTGATTTGAAAATTTTTGTACAATTTTTTATTCACCAGAAGTAGGTCCACCAGAGGTCCCAACTCTAGTGAATGGGTCTATTTCAGAGTAGATTTCAATTTTCAGAAATCACCTGAAACGACATACCGAAATTTTCCAGTACACCGAATCAGGAAAATTTGGCATATCAAATTTAACGGTATGTCGAACCAAACCCTGAACCTATGTTGAATATTTTAGGAGTTGTTTAATACATATATATATATATATTGGTGTATATATGTATTAATCTTAGAGAGATAATTAAAATGGATACAAGAACAAGTAGGAAAGCCATTAGGATGGTTTTGGGAATGACCCAAAAGAATTAGCAAGATGAATTGATTTGTTGGTCTCACATGTCATTAAGGACTTCAAGACCATCGTGACCTTCTGTGTGGTTCTTCAGGATAAGCCTATACCCTGAAAGTGTTTAATTGATGCCCCTACTGAGCTTGAAAGTTATAAATGATTTTCAAGTTTATCACGAGAAGATAATAGTATTTCTAAGAAATGGCTTTTCAAAGAGTTTTCTAAAGATTTCTAAAGAGCATGTATAGTTTTTAAACAATGGTTTCTAAAGAACCTGGTAGGGAACCTTAAGGATTTTTAGGGTGTTCCTTTGCATAGCACTTAGTGGTATTTTTAGAGATGGTTTTCGATTATTATCAAAAATGGTTTCCAAAAAAGTTTGAAAAAGAAATGTATATATTTGCAAAGGTTTTGAAAGGTTTCCTAAAGTTTTCTAGAGATTTACAAAAGAGATTTCTCAGCAGAAAAGAGTGGTATTACAGAAAAGATTTCTGTAACAGAAAGGAACTAGAAAAAAATTTCAGAAAAGAAATGCATGTTTTCAAAAAAGAGTTTTTAAAGTTTCCAGAGTTGATACTTGGGTGAAAGAGACTAGGTACATAAAGACTTGGTGTTAGAGAGGGCCAAGTGATATAACTTGTGGGCTTGCGATGGGTCGAGTAAGATAACCCATGGGCTCGCGATAGGCCGAGTATATCACTAAAGAGCTCAAACACCAAAAGAGAATAAAGGAGCGTTGGGAAACGCATCCCCATGCAAGGAAAAATGGTAAGAGCCTGTTGGCTCAGAAGGGCTCGAGGAGCCCAAAAGTGCAACCTATTGACCATGGTAGATGGTGGAATGCCCACTAGGGGGACTTTCACCGTGGCAGCATAGGAGGTTGAGATTAGTGTCTCTCCCTCCATTAATGGCCAGGTCACCCCTGATCAAGGTGACACTAGAAAAGAGATTTCAGAAAGTTTTCAAATTTGTGAAAGAGACAGTTTTGAGCAAGAATTGAACTGTGTTGGCTTCTGAGTTTTAGCCAGATTGTAGCTGAGTTGAGACTAGTGTTTTAGGACTAGTTCCAGCCAGTATTGTGTTTTTAGCCAGTTCTTAAGGCAGAGTTTGGGCTAGAACCTAGTCCCAAGAATTGTTTTTTTTCCAGAAATGTATTAGAATAAAGCATGAGTTTCAAAAAGAATGAAAATGTTTGAAAAGTCATGATTTAAAGAGATTTTCTTCAATTAGACTTTTCCAGAGTTTTGGTTCCAGTGGGAACCCAGATTAAAGATTTATGAGAAAGAATATCAGAAAGGCTTTTACAGCTTGTGTTGGATTGGACTTGGTATTGACATGGAGTAGCCATTCCAAGAGTGCAACAGTGTTTAGAAAATACTTGAGTAGAGCTTGAGATTTTAAAGCAAAAAGAAAGTATTTTGAAAAGAAAAAGGGCTGTGCCAGTTTTGAGATTTACTTGTTGTTTGACTGAGCAAAGGCGTAGTGTTTGTCTGGCACACTCTAGTGATTGTAACTTGATTTGGCAAGAGTGATCAAATCAAATAGAGTTTCAAGTTTTGAAAAGCATGCATAAGATTTAAAAAAAAAGAAAGAGAATGTTTTTGAAAGGCATAAGCATGACTTAGAAGGGATTGTACCAGTTCCTGAGTTATGATTTGTTGTTTTAACTAAGCAGAGGCTCGGTATTAGTGTGACACACTCCAACTGTTGTGACTTGATTTGGCAAGAGTGACCAATTCAAGTAGAGCATCAAGTTTTGAAAAAGGAATGCATGAGATTTTAAAGTAAAAAGAAAGTGTTTTGAAAAGAAAAGAGATTTCAGAAAAGGGGAAATACGGTATACCGAATAAAGTCGTTATACCATTTTTTTGTCAGTGTTCAGCCCTAAGCCCTGCTTCGGACAACCGCATATGTTCGATCGACCGTTTCAAGGGATTTCGAATGCTTGTTCTAAAATTCGGTCGACCAATCTAGACACCTGGGTCTATTTTGGTCTGCTGTTTTGGTTCGGTATGCCGAACTAGACCCATGAGCCAAGTAAAAGAGGTTTTTGATAAAAACAAATATGAATAGATTTTTATGCCTAATTGATGTGTTTTGGCATACTATTTAGAAAGAGTTTTATAAGAATATTTCAGAAGAAAGAATAGTTTTTAAGGATATGATTTCAAAGTGGTGTTATTGGTAGGGCAAATGAATATTGTCCAAGATTGTGTGCGGCATCCAAGAGAGATGCCAGAGTAACATGCATTTTAGTGGGGTGTGTGTGTTGGGTGACCTTTCAGTAGTCACTCATGTGTGTTTTGTTGATGTTTTCTCAAATGTAGGATAAGAGTAGAAGTTCGCTAGTGTACGTGAAGATAGAGTTAGTCAACCACACATCAAAGATTTTGGGTAAGTGTTTAGTTTAATTTAATTCGATTAGTAGTATTTTGATTTAAGTTGTTTAATGTTAGATTTAGTTTTAGATTTGATGCAAATAATTATTGTAAGTAAATAAAAAAAATTGTAGCTAGATTTTAGGTAACGACTCGGAATTAGGTCGTTACAGGTGGTATCAGAGCATTAGGTTACCTAGGAGCATTAGATTTTTAGGGATGTCTGGTCGATGACTCTGTAAATTAGACCCCAGTTAGTGGCTCCTTTCTATATGCACAAGTACTAGACTACACCAATATCTGCACCTGAAAACCAAAATATAAAACGCATGAGTGACCTTATGTCACCCAACACACATCCACCAAAAACAAACAAAACACACTTAATGCCATACTATTTTTGCAATTACAAGTACTTTTCAAACATTCCATAGTTCATGCTTTTCAAATATTCTCTTTTTGTTTCTTTTGAAATTCCATGTATCTTTTCAAATCATTTATGCATTTCATGAAAACCAAACTCAAGTAATAGCCAACCTAAAACTACACACAGCATAGTTTATCCAAACCTTAGCTGGAACTAGCTAAAACCACAAGTCAGGACTAGAACCTGGCGAAAACCTCAAGAGAAATTCACGCGCTAGTTCTAACTTAAAACCAAGCTCGCACACAATTCGACTAAAACCCATTGCATCACCTTGGCCACAGGTGATCGACCCGACCATAAGCAGTTGGTGAGGCACCAACCCCGACCCTACTGCACTGTCATAGTAAACCACCTAGTGCAGGAGTCCACCCGCCTCGGCCACATAAGCCTCACAGTACCATGACCACACAGGTCACAAACACACGTACACGGTGCATCCTCACATGCCCCTGTGTGCCTGGACACCCCAGGACTCACAACCCAAGGCCCAGCCAACACTGGATAAAGATGGTGGACCAATCTCTTTCACCCGAGCCCTACAGTACCTCAAAAAGCCACGGTCTTTTTCACCCATGCCCGTCTCCAGCAACCACATCCTAGGGAACATATCGATTTCACGGAGGTCTCATACCCCCATCGGCTATGCCCCTACCGCCAAGCGGATCCGACCCAAAACCACAGAAAACTTCTAAAAACATGCATATCCTTTTCAAAACATCCATTGAAAACCTTTTCATTACAGAAATCATTTCCACGAGTCAAAACTTACCAATTAAACCAATTATACAAACTTCCAAAACTGACTGCATCTAGATGAGTCACCCAGGTGTGCCACCATGAGTCACCATGGTGCGCCACCATGGTGAGTCACCATGGTGCGCCACTTGGGTGCGCCAGATGGCGCACCCCAAGTAGAATATCGAGAGCAGCAGCTTACTGGAAATCGCCAGAGGTGGGTGCTTTGGCCAGACCAGCTTCCGGCATCCGAAAAATTCCAAAAAATACATGGAAACACTGACCCCTAAGTTTTCAACCATTGGGGACCAATTTCATAAAGATCTGATTTGTATATCTTAGGATATAAAATCGCAAGGCTGAAGAGGTTGGTTTAAAAGTATTGTAGAAATACCTACTGAAAAATCATCAAAAATCTTTGATAAGTCCTAATAAATCACATAAACATTGCAATCGACTAATTACACGCTAATCTACCATTTTATCATGAATTAAGCTGAATTGTTGAAAGAAAAAGGGAGGAGGATGCGTACTCAGTTGCTGGTCAAAAACCTCTCTTTTTCTCTAGCGACGACTCTCTCTTCTAGCACTTTCCTCCTCCCCACTCCTCAAGATCCACATCCTCTCTCACTGGCTTCGTTGCTCAATGCCTCCCCCTCACCTCACCTTATCTATTTATAGGCCCCCAGTCGTCGTCGTCTTCTGCAGGTAGTCGCTGACCACTGTCTAAGCATGGCATGGCACGACGCAGCTCGAAAGCTCAACCGGCTCCAGGGCATGGCAAGGGATTAGAGGGTGCAGGGTACGGAACTGCAGCACCGCTGCCAGGGAGAAGAAGAGCAGGGTATGGTTGGCATGGGCTTTGGCGGTCTTCACTGTGCGTACTGTTACGTTGTACTGCACCACCAACATGCATCGGATTGGTGTGCCACAAGTGTGCACTAGGATCATGCGCTGATCATGTGCGCCTAAGGCATGCACTTGGACAACTCTGAATTGAGTTAACCAAACCATCGACCAACACTAAAGGACAATCACACCATTAACACAAGGTTGCCACACCCAACATGATCATTCATTAATAATTAATCCCAAAATTACATGGTACTTCTTAATTACATCTTTTTTGACTTCCAGGATGTTACATGGAGTTTTGTGGAGCACTGCTTTGCAGGTTGTCAAGGGTTGCGAGATGAATATCCAAAGTTTGGTACCCAATCCTTCGTCCTTAGAATTTTAGGAACGAAATTCCTTTAAGGGGGATAGGATGTAACATCCCGAACCATAACCTTCTCAATTCATCATGATTAATAATAATCGATTAATGATTAAGTTATTTTAGTGAAGGTTAGCATCAAAAGTGTGTGGTGACTTGTGAAAGTACAGGCCGAAGATAGATCAACGTTGGTTGTAGCAGTGACGCTGAAACCCCAATTCATAAGCTATTTCATGAATTATGGGTATTTGAAATATTTCCTCCTTTAAGGGCGTTTGTGCGAAATTTGTGTAAAACTTTTATTAAACAAAATTTGAAATATACTACTCTTTAGCAGAAAAGAGTAGTATTATAGAAAAGATTTCTATAATAGAAAGGAATTAGAAAAGAATTTCAAAAAAGAAATGCATGTTTTCAAAAAAGAATTTTTAAAGTTTTTAGAGTTGGTTCCTAGGTGAAAGAGACTGGGTACATAAAGACTTGATGTTAGTGAGGGCCAGGTGAAGTAACTTCTAGACTTGTGATGGGTTAAGTAAGATAACCCATGGGCTCGCGATAGGCCGAGTAAATCACTAGAGAGCTCAAACACCAAAAGAGAATAAAGAGGCGTTGGGAAACACATCCACGTGCAAAAAAAAAAAAACAGTGAGAGCCTATTGACTTAGAGGAGCTGAGGAGCCCAAGAGTAAGGCTTATTGGTCGTGGTAGTTGGTGGAATGCCAAGCATGAAGACTTTCACCATGGTAGTGTAGGAGGTTGAGTTTGGTGTCACTCCCTCTTTGTGGCTAGGTCATCCTTGATCAAGGTGACACTACAAAAGAGATTTCAGAAAGTTTTCAGATTTGAGAAAGAGATAGTTTTGAGCTAGAATTGAGTTTTAACTAGATTCCAAATGTAGACACTCCGATTTTGCAGTCACTTGGAAGTAGGTTCCTCTAGAAAGATGCTCTGGTTGCGACTACCAAACCTAAATCGCAACTCCACCAATACCCTAAACCCACATGTCCATCCAGGCCCACACAAACCCACTCTAACTTAAATCAAGCAAAAACCAACAATTAAGAATCAAAACCAAACAAAATTCAATTAAAACGTTTAGAATCCAAATTAATCAAGTAAAACTTAATAAAATCCATTAAAAAAAATTAAATCTAATTAAAAAGAAACCCTAATCTAAGCAAAAATCAAGCAAAAACCAATTGAACCAAAATTTAAGCTAAATTCGAGATTAAATCAAATAAAAACTCCAACACAAAACTTTAATCCACTTAAATTCAGAAAAACCCAAAAAAAAAGAAACCCTAATTTAAAATCAATTAAATCACAAAAACCCTAAAATAATTAAGATCCTAAAAACCCTAAAATAAAAAACCCTAAAAACCCTAATAACTTAATTAAACTAAAAATCCAAAAAACCCTAATTGAAAATCACCTAATTAAACTCAAAACCATAATTAATTAAACCCTAAATCCAAATTTAAAATCACTTAATTAAACGCAAAACCCAAATTTAAAATCAAGTTATCAAAACCCAAAAAACCCAAATTTCAAACCCCTAAATTAAACTCAAAACCCAAATAAAAATCCAAAACCACTAAATTAAACTCAAAACCCTAACTAAAACACAAAAACCCTAATCAAACTAAAAACCCTAATTAAAATCAAAAAACCCTAATTAAAATCCAAAACCCCTAAATTAAACCCAAAAAACATAATTAAACTAAAAACCATAATTAAAATCCAAAAACCCTAATTAAACTCGAAACCCTAATTAAAATCCAAAACCCTATTCCCCAAAATCTTTAAGTAATTAAAACCCAAAAAAATCCTAATTTAAAAATCAATTTAAAACCAATTAAACTTTAAAATCACAAAATCAAAAAAAAAACTTAAATAACCAAAACAAATAATTAAAAAACCAAAAACCTAAAACAAAGAAAAACCAAAACAAATGCCCATTAGCTAGGCCCAAAACCAAGCCCAATACCCCATTTTATCCTTCAATAAGAAAACTTAGGTATAACCAAAAAATAATTGCGACGACCCCTGATCACCGGCGGCAACTCGAGTTTTCCAACGACTTCTCTGATTGAATCCCGCGATCTCCGAAGTAGCTCCTCAATCTCCCGTGATCTCTAGTCCTTCCTCCTCCAGCACGCGCTTGATCGGACGGCGTCTAGGCCCTGCTGAGGAGGATCGACGGCTAGAGAAAGCCCACCACAGGTATAACGGTCTCTCGCCGTCGACTGAGACGCCTCCTCTTTCCAGTGCTTGAGCCCACATCCAGCACCAATGGAAAAACCCAACCAACCCATCAATCCCCCAGGTCTAGAGCCCCCCCTTCAGCCAATTATTCACCCTCAGAACACCGAGACACCGCAACCGGAGCAACCATCCAGAGTGTAGGATACTAATGCTTCTCTAGAGGGGGGGTGATTAGAGATTTTCAGGTTTTAATTAACTCTTTGAGCTTTGTTATGCAATCTGAATAATCTTAAGGATTTTACACACAAGCATTCAATCACAAAGACACCAAGAATTATAGTGGTTCAGCCAACCCTGGCTTAGTCCACTCCTCAAGTTCCCACTTGAGATTTTTCCCTTATATTCAATAACCTTGAATATTACAAGCTACAAAGAATTACCTCGTTTGTACACT
>JAMKQA010020240.1:0-14111 GCA_024699735.1 Posidonia australis
AAATAGTGGCATTTCTGTTAAAATCGAATCACTTAATGCTTAAGTTAGGTAAATATATCAGTAACATATCAAGAATACTAAATTTAATAAGATGTAATCAATTGTAGACTTGTAGTTAATGTTTAGACTCAATGATTCTGATAAATTAGTTTTCCCAAAGTCCTTGATTAATATTCTTTTTTGAGAGGAATGTAGGATCTCAAGACAGTCTTGTTTTATTTGTCACAATTGGGTTTGTGTAGAAAAACAACAGTCCTATTTTATTTATCTCAATTGGACTTGTTTTATTAAACACAACTGGGCCTGTTGTTTTCCCATTTCTCACACAATTGGGCTACTTTATGTTGTAAAATTACTATCTTATGTACATGTTTGTCCACTTCAGCAAGACAGTATTGAAGTAGTAACGAAAATTTAAGTAGTATCTTTTATCAAAAAACAAATATATTTTCATTCCCATATCTATATTACGTATCTATATCTTTAGAAAAGAATACTTGAGAAATAATTTGACAAGGAACAAATGCATAACATTACCAATATCTGTTATACCCAATAGAAAATAACATTACCAATATCTGTGCATAACATTACACAATATAACATTACCAATATCTGTTTGTGTTATAACATTACCAATAACATTACCATTCTTCAAGTAACAGTATCCAAAATTGGTAATGCATAACATTACCAATATCTATTTGTGTCTTAAAATTTGAGAAATAGAAGTATTCATACCCATACCAATACTTAGATTGTTGAAAATACACGAAATGATCAAAATATTTCTTAGATTGTTTACTTGTTTAAAACAAAAGCATTGATGAACTCTGCAGTAGTTTAGCTGCTTCTACATCTCTGGCAACACAACCCTGAATCGCTGAGGTCACAAGCCCAAGCTTTCATCTGCAATGTTTATGGTGATCCGAAACTCATCTGCTTGCTTACAAGATTATGATCTCAATTTCATTTCTGAAACTAGCATATCTTTATTTGACAAGGAAGTATGGGAGATTTCTACGGGACCAAAAAAAAGTCATATGTGGGGAACTCACCTGTGAGTGTCGAAAAGGACAGTGAGAGGAGGCAGAGGAGGAAGATGTCGGAGGAGGAGGCACTGCGGTGGAGGAGGAGGAGGAAC
The DNA here is from genome assembly GCA_024699735.1 of Posidonia australis. Taxonomy (NCBI): domain Eukaryota; kingdom Viridiplantae; phylum Streptophyta; class Magnoliopsida; order Alismatales; family Posidoniaceae; genus Posidonia; species Posidonia australis. The sequence continues at coordinate 1,145 of JAMKQA010020240.1, forward strand.
ACGGAAGAGGTTGCGTCCTGCGGCATACGAGCAGCGACAGAGAAATTTGTGCGCAGAAGAGGAGGAGGCACTGTGGTGGAGGTGGAGGAGGAGCACGGAAGAGGTTGCGTCTGGCAGCGTACGAGCAGCGACAGAAAAAGTTGTGCGCGGAAGAGGAGGCACTGCGGTGGAGGAGGAGAAGCACGGAAGAGGTTGCGTCTGGCGGCGTACGAGCAGCGGTAGAGAAAGTTGTGCACGGAAGAGGAGGAGGCACTATGGTGGAGGAGGAGGAGCAGCACGGAAGAGGTTGCGTCCGGCGGCGTACGAGTAGTAGTAGAGAAAGTTGTGCGCGGAAGAGGAGGAGGCACTGCGGTGGAGGAGGCGGATGAGTATTAGGGTAAGAAAGGAAGGAAAACGACTCGAGCGTCGGTATTTTAGATCTGATTTAGCGAGGACAAATAGCGAAGACATTTCCTCTCTAAGTCTTCGCTAAAAATACGCGAGGACATTGCGAGAAATAGTCCTCACTAAATGCTCGCAAAATTATTGCGAGATCATGTTCTCGCTAACTCCCCGCTATATGTCATCGTTATATTTTGGCGAGGATTTGTCCTCGCTAAGTCCTCGCTAGTTTTCCTCGTAAAATGTAGATTTTCTAGTAGTGACCTTGATTTTAATGAGACTTAGGGACAAATTAGAGGTTAGATTCTTCTTATGAATCCTCCTCCTAGTTTGAATAAAGCTTATGCTTTAGTATTACAAGAAGAAAAACAAAGAATCATAGTTCATCCTCTCCCTGTCACTGATAATAGTAGTGCTATGATGGTAAATAAAGGAAACTGACAGCATAAGTCACAAAACCATTATGGGAATAAAAATTGATCTCAAAATCAATAAAAAAAATCATAGATAGAATAAAAGGTGTACACACTGTGAGGGTACTGGTTATACTATTGATAGGCGTTTCTGGATTATTGGATTTCTTCTGGGGCACAAGTTACATAAGGTTTATTCTAGAAAAAATGCAACAGTGGTTATGCAGTAGAGTGCTGATATTCCTTCTTTAAATAGTCAGACTTTTTTTAAGGATGTTATCAAGACAGAAGTTCCTAGTTTTACACCAGATCAATATAATCAAATTATAAATTTCTTTAGGACCACTACAAACCCAAGAAATGCAACCAATGCAGCAAGTATGCTTTCTTGTTCTTTTTCTATGTCTGATAAACAAACATGGGTGCTTGATATTGGAGCATCTGATCATATGTGTTATGACAAATTTTATTTACAAAATATAGTTCCATCAACCAACATATCACCCATTAAATTGCCTACAGGAGATTTTGCCATAATAGATTCTATTGGAAATTGTCACATAAGTCCCAATATTATTCTTATAAATGTCCTTTATGTTCCCATGTTCAATGTTAATCCTTTATCTGTTAGTAAACTTGTCAGGCAAATGCATTATTCTGTTACTTTCCTACCTGATTTCTGTGTTATCTAGGACCTTGCCTTGAAGAAAGTGATTGGGTTGGGTAAAGAACGGAATGGGTTTTATATTCTTCTTAATTCTTCTGACATTCCTACTTTATGTGCAGCTATTAGCTCACAAGTCTGGCACAATAGACTTGGGCATATTTCTTCAGCTAAGATGCATATGTTATCTTCTTTCAATCCTATTTCTAGTAATTCTCAGTTTCATTGTAATGTTTGTTCTCTTGTTAAGCAACATAGACTTTCTTTTCTTGTTAGTTCTATCAAGTCTACAAAACCTTTTGATTTGATACATTGTGATATATGAGGAAAATTTTCAATTCCTAATTACAAAGGTTTTCAGTATTTTCTTACTATTATTGATGATTTCTCTAGATGTACTTAGATTTTTCTTATGTCTCATAAGCCTAAGACATATATCAAGACTGTTAGGTCTGATAATGGAACAGAGTTTTGTTCTAATGATATGAAGGCTTTTTTCTCTAGTCTTGGTATCATATATCAAACTTCTTATGTTTATACTCTACAACAAAATGGTGTAGTAGAGTGTAAACATAGGCATTTATTAAAAGTCTCTAGAGCTTTAAGATTTCAAACCTCTTTACCTATTAAATTTTGGAGTGACTGTATTCATATAGCTACTTATCTAATTAACAGAATGCCATCTATTATTTTACATGGTCATTCTCCTATTGAAATTCTTTTCAAGAAGAAACCATCTTATGATCATTTTAGGACTTTTGATTATCTTTGTTATGCTACTAAGTCACACATGTCTCATAAGTTTAACTCTAGAGCTTATAAATGTGTTTTTCTTTGATATCCTTTTTCCCAAAAAGGTTATAGAGTCTGTGATTTGGATTCCAAGTCAATTTTTGTTAGCATAGATATTATTTTTCATGAGAATATATTTCTATTCATTCAACAGGGTTGTGATTCTCATGACGTTTCTATCCCTAAAGTCAGTCCTCTTGATGATATTCCTTTTCATTCTGATGTTGATAATCTTCCTAAAAATCAAGTTAATGTTTCTATCCCTAGTCCGGATATTCCTCAACCTGTTAGACAATCTTCTCGTACTTCCAAATTGCCTTCTTATCTTAATGATTTTCATTGTCCTGCTACTAGAAGACATTCAATCCAGCACTAAACATCCCATTGCTAATTATTTATCTTATCATAGATTGTCTTCCTCTCATAAGTGTTATCTTGCTTCTATCTTTGTTGATATTGAGCCAATTAATTTTAAATAAGTTCAGTCTTGTCCTAATTGGTTAGAAGAAATGAAGACTGAGTTACAAGCTCTAGAAAACAATGGCACTTAGGACTTAGTTAATTTGCCTAATGGTAAAAAACTTATTGTGTGTAAATAGGTTTATAAAATTAAATATAAGGTTGATGGAACTACAGAAAGATACAAAGCCTGTTTAGTAGCTAAAAGGTACACTTAAGAAGAGGGTTTTGATTATAATGAAACCTTTGCCCCTATTGTTAAGCTTGTTACTGTTCGTACTCTGTTAGCTATTGTTGCTACAAAAAATTGGATTATTCATCAATTAGATGTTAATAATGCTTTTTTAACAAGGGGTTTCCTAAACAAGGGGAGAATGTTGTTTGTAGACTTAAAAAGTTTCTTTACGGTTTAAAACGAGCCTCTTGAGACTGGTATCATAAACTTTCTCAGGTACTTTTTGATGATGGGATTATTCACTCTAAAGTTGATTATTCACTCTTTATTAAGAGAAATGGTGCATCATTCACTTCTGTGCTTGTGTATGTAGATGAGATTTTAATTTTAGGAAATAATGAGAAATCTATTGCCATTTTAAAGGCTTTCTTGCATAATCATTTTAAGTTGAAAGATTTGCGACCACTCAAATACTTCCTTGGTATTGAAGTACCTAGATCTAATAAAGATATTTACATTTCTCAACGTAAATATGCATCAAATCTTTTAAAAGATATAGGCCTTTTGGGTACCGTCTACACCAATGAATTCAAATATTCCATTGCATCATGATAGTCCTGTTATTCTTGATATTACTTCTTATAGAAAATTGATTGACAGATTGATTTATCTTACCGTTACAAGTCCTAGCATATCTTTTTCATATCAATGTTTTAGTCAATTTTTGTCTAATCCTACTAAATTGCATTATTAGACAGCACTTAGAATTTTGAAATACATAAAAGGTACTCCTAGAAAAGGTTTGCTCTTCCCTAGAAATAATTCTTTTAAGTTGTAAGCATATTATGATGCCGATTGGACTAGATGTCCTTTGACCAGACTGGTTTTTGCATTTTTTTTTTATTCTTCTTTGATTTCTTGGAAATCCAAGAAGCAAACTACTATATTTGTTGAATCTGAATATAGAGCAATGACAGCTACGTCATGTGAAGTTACTTGGATGCTTAATCTTCTTAATGATTTTGGTATTACTCAAGTTCAACCAGTGAATTTCTTTTGTGATAATACTGCTACAATACACATAACTAAGAATCCAATTTATCAAGAACGAACTAAATATATTGAGCTTAATTGCCATTTAGTTCATGAGAAGATCCAGAAAGGTATTATCCGACCAAACTATATTTCTTCTAAGTTGCAGTTTGCTGATTTGTTTACTAAACCCTTAGAAAGAGATGTATTTTATTTTTTGTTAGGCAAACTAAGAATTCTTGACATCTACTCTCCAATTTGAAGGGAGGTGTTACATATGTAAACTTGTATTTCTTTTATCATTTCACTGTAACCCAGACTCGAATCCTCCGATGACCTAGTTTCGCCCCAATGTATTCATTTAAATAAAGGTCGTCTGCCGTCATGTATAGATGCGGAACCATTACTCTTATCAAAAAGACCTAATATAATAGGAAGAAGGTATAGCATCAATCTTGCTCAAATTAACTTTCAATATATTAATAAAAGCCAGCAAGCAAAAATTCTATGTTCATCTTTACCAAAAAAAAAAAATAATTCTATGTTCATTTTGGCCTTTGGTTTCTTCTCCGGCTATCATGTACACAATCAATTACAGGATGCTTTCGTTTCTTGTCCTCTCTTATACAATGCAAACATTTCATAGTGTCTCTATGCTCCTGTCCAATGGGGATTCTGAGTAATTGGCTATCAACTTAATTCAATTCTGTTTCATAGGTTTACTCTTACGTTCTACATTCACTTTTAGTCTTAGATAATAATTGGGACTATCTCCGAAGGATATACATAGATTACGAAACAGTAGTTTCCAGGCTGATCTTCTTTTGTAAAATTTTGTAGTACCACATGAAATTCAGGATAACTTAACCCCATTGCTTTTGGTAAACACAGTTATCAAGATTCTGCCCTTTATTCCTACCCACTAAATAAGTAAAATCAAAGAGGAGACTCTAACCTTATTTATTGAAAAACATCAATCCGATTAAAATTACCAAGCAAAATAACAATGAAAAAAAAGGTCGGGTTGCTTCCTTGAGCTAATTTTTCATGAAAACAAGTAGAATAAAGTTATTTCTTCGATTACCTCTGTTGAGACGCATGCTTTTATACAAATTCTGGCAAGATTGATCAAAACAAAGAAGCATGTGAATTAAGAGTTCAGAAAAAGAAACAGAAAGCAGTGCAACCTCCCTAAAAATCCAAAGAACGGCATAATCTTATAGATTCTACTAGATTACACGCGCAATTTACTGGATGCTACAGCTGGAATCTTTTAGAAAATTTTGTAGCATTCTATGTACAACATTTCGCATATCCATCTCGTTCACCGCCTAACTTTAATTTTTGAAATATAGCAGGCAAGTTTAAACTTTCAAAAAAGACAAAAGGTAACAATCAAAGTCATCAAACACAACATTTCATATTAACAGACACCCTATCCTTCTTTCAGACGTAGGAAAAGAGCTCCTAATTGACAAGATCTAACAGCCAACACAGTTAGTGCATTCTAACAAGTAATAAGATTTACATGTCAATCACAGTAGAAAAATATATTTTACACGCAATGGAGAACTCTTTGAAGCAAATAACATATTGTTCCTTTCAAAGCAAAAGACACATAGTCAATTGTACGATCAAATCATACAATACCAACTTTCACTTCTCTATAACTACATAGGGAACAAAGCTACACAACCATTTGATCCGATCCAAATCATACAATACAGAAAGCTATACAATATTTTAAAATTCCACTGATTTACCAGGTGGAGCATGATTTGCAAAACTTAATTTACCTTCTGGCACAACGGTGGGTAGAGGCGACCAACCATAAGAGATCCTCGATGCATTCCTCCACCTCACAAGCAGCATAAATGCAGCAACCACCAATGCAACAAAAACAGATCCATAGAGGAACATTCTAACGAATGCTCCAAAGCCCCCTGTCCCTGGGCTACTAAGAATCGAACTCCACGGAACGTTGTCATCAAGATTGCCCTTAGAATTATTCAGTTTCATAATTTCCAACCCATTCAGCAAACCGTTAACCTTTGAGGGTCTGCTCAGGCTTGAGGGAGCAATGGTCACACTCAGTTGTCCCGAATTATCAGGTTCTGCAACAAAGTCCAGATAGTAAGGTGCAGCCAAAACCCAACGAGTGGACTTTGAGAGGTCGAAATTCTCGACGGCCTTATACCCATTCACATAGATATTGAAGTAGAGCTCATCAAGAGCCAAGCTCGCAATATCGCAGAAATGCAAACGCATAAGGTACCTATAACCATGAGGGACAGGGAAGCTCCAAGTCATGTTTGAGTTCGGTGCCGGCAATTTCGCAAGTTTCATAATCCTAGCAGTGTCATACACACCGTAGGGAGCAATTTCGCTACTCGCGCCGTACTTTTGATACTGAATCCGGCCGCTGAAGTGCAGAGTCTCCGAAACCGAGTCCGTCTTCAAGAATTCCTCATCAGGAACCCAGTTCCTCCACTTGGTATCGTTGAAAGGCGTGATTTTGCGACCACCGGTGTTAGTCCTGAAGAGAACCTCAAACTCCTGCTTGGAGAAACCATTCGATTTCTCCACCCGGTCCGGCGCCACCGTAAGGACGATGTCCGGAACAAGCCCGGGCGCAGGGATGACCTCAATGGCATTCACAAAGGCAAACGAAGACCTATCAAAGGGCAAGAACTTGACCACAAGCTCGTCAGAATCCACCTGGAGAAAGTACTCCTTCAGCACCAACGAAAGACTCGTCTCCTCCGACCTCGGCAGGTGAACGCCGCACCCGCGCGAGAACGGAGCCATCATTCCGCCGCTCCCAACGTGGAAGTCGCTCAGCAGCACCGACCCGGAAGCCAGAACGTGGAACCTCGCGTGGGAGAGGTCGAACGACTCGGAGGCGAAGGGATAAAAATGAAGTCGCACGAGAAAAGTACCTTTCCGCTTGATCCCGAACCTGTAAAAGGACGGCCGGGAGAAGACCCTCGCGGTCCGGTACAGCCCGGGGTGGTTCTCCACCTGTCCAGCAGCAACGGAAACCCAAGATCCCGATGGCTGAAGGGGCAGGAAGGCGGAGTCGGGAACGAAGACGCGGTGGTCATCGACGGTGGTGCCGGTGGGGGCCCCGCAGGAGAGGAAGAGGGGTTCAGCGTGGGAGGAGGAGCCGACGGAGAGGCGGAGAAGGGCGGAGAGGAGGAGGACGAGGAGGGGGAGGGGAAGGAATTTCGCCATCGATTGGAGGTGGGTTTTGGGAAAAAGGTAGGATCTCGGGAAGGGGTGGAGTAGGAGAAAGGTGGAAGTTACGAGGGAAGAGAGGAGACGCGGGTTTGAGGAATGAGGTGGAGGATTACCAGTGGAATGAACGGGGAAGGAGCGGTGGAATTTCCATTCCACGTTGATTGACTCTTTCTCTCGTATCTCGACATAATTTTCTTGTGTTTAATTTAGATTTTAACCATGACCGTGTGAAACTCTTCCGAACTGAATATTGTTAAACTATCATAGATTATTGATCTATTTTTATTTTTACTTTGATTATCATTATTTTAGTATGAAATATTTAAGGATTAGGTAGTAAAAATAAACATCAAAAACTCAAGAATATGCTCACATGCTTTTGATGAAACAACGTGCTCTTGCTCTTGCGAAAAGAAACGCCCTCTTGCGAAAACCCGCCCCTGCGTCAACCCTAAGCCCTGACTCCTCCTCTGCGCCCCCCTTCCGCCTCGACGCCCCATCTCCCGGGATCCTTATGGCGGCAGGTCGACGTCCTCTATCTTCTCGCCACGATCCGCCTCCCTACAACCTCCGTTCGCGCAAAGCGGCTCTTGATGGGGAAGTGCTCCATGGGAGTTCTTCGAATGGTGAGGTGACTTCTCGGCGGGTAACCTCTAACCCCCTTTTGTGCTCTATTTTGCTTCCTCATAAAGGAAGTAGGAAGAGGAAGTCTCCCTTCCTTTCTGTTTCCAGATCTGTCTCTGATGGGTGGGGGGAACCTCCCCCCCTCCCAATCCTTTACAGGCTCTTCTCGGACTTGCCTCGCCTCGAACAACCTCTTGTCGTTCCGACCAGGCTTTCTGACGGTCGATTTTGGTCCGTCTTTATGCTTGTTTCGATTCTCGCTTTCTTCCTATGATGATGTTTATGTGTACTGTGGCTATATCCCTAGATCTATTTCGCCATTCTGGATTAATTTTACGGTATCATGCTATTTACACACTACTATTGCTGATGCCTTTGGTTCGGTGGTATACGGCTGCATTTCCTCCCCTGTTTCTGATCATCCTAGGTTTTTGGTTCTGAATGGTAACTGCTTTATTTTCCATTCTCTCTCGGGGCCCCTCCCGGGGGCGTCTAGGGATTCCGATTCCGGACAACTGCATTGGATCTGTGCAGATCCTCTGGCCCCCGGAGCACCGGCGACCTTACCTCCGGTAAGCCATCGGATAGCGGCCCCTGGTTTCAGTTCAGTCGGACTGGAGAAGCCAAGAGAAGTTGGCTCCTCGGGCTCGGTGTGGGGTTTTTCGCAATATCCCCCCCCTAAGTTTATCCTGAAATTTTGTAGGTTTAATGCTAATTCTGAGGATTACTCCCTCTCCCCCTCTCACATTTGCGAGGATGATTATCCCGCGATTGATTTAATTAATCACATTACTTTCCCCTCCTATGTTAATGATGTAGATTTCAAAGTCTCGTCAGATACTGCGGAGGGGGGGGATCACGTGATCCCTGATTCGCCTGCTGACATAGCAGACTCAGGCTCGTACGCTGGGTGGGACTTTACGTTTATTCCTAATCCCGTGACCCCGTGGGTTCACGATAAGCCTTCCCTTATCGAAGAGGCCCCCTTTGCCCCTTCACATTGTCTTGGGGATTTAAACATGCCCTGCGAACAACACACCGCTAATATTGATGGCCCTTGCCTTGAGCCCCGTGCTGGCTCACCCAGTGCAGGCTTTATGCCGCTTCCATCTGACCAGGGTTCCATCTGCATCGGGTCCGATGCCTCCTCTCTTTCTAACCTTGCCTCTTCGCTTGTTTTTGAGAATAACTTTGTGTGTCCCAGCACGCAATTGATTACGGATTTTTCGCTTCCCCGATTATCCTGTATTATAGACGGTTCTCCCATTAGTAAGCGTTTAATGGGGGTCATGTCTATGCACGACACCGCACTGACAAATCTCTCTGCTGGCGGCTCGTCTTCTGACAGCGAGATTTCCTCCCCCATTCCCAGTGGCGGTTTGGGTCATTCTCTCCTACGTCTCTCTACCAGCGAGATATCCTCTGACGTGAGAATATCTTCTGACATTCTCGACGCTTCTATTCCTCTTCCCTTATCTGGCTCTCGGTTTTCTCCTCTCCTCTTCCCCACTTCTGCTGAGGAGCAATCGGAGTGGACGACGATTTACCGCCGAAAGGAGCCTTCTCCCCTGGTTAGTTTCTGTCGAGCTTCTAAGCAATGCTTTTCCTGTGGCCTCCTTGGCCACACTAAGGCTAACTACAAATATAATGGCTTATGCTTCCATTGTCTCTCCCCCTCTCATTCGGTGGCCATCTGTAAATTTTTTCAGAAAGGTAAAAGAGAAGAACACCCTTCCAGAATGACAGGTCTCTCTCCTCACTCCCTGACTGTTATTCCCCCCTCCGAAGCCACTTGTGATCTCCTTCTGTCGCTTTCATGTTGTGCCTTGGTCTCCTCCCATTCCACACAACTTACTAAGGAACTATTAGAGCACCATATATCCACCCACTGGCCTTTGGCCTCTGGCGTGGAAGTTAGACTCTCTGCTCCCGAAAAGTTCCTGCTTAGATTCCCGTCCCAAAAATAAAGACGGACACTCTCAATCTCTACGGCTCATCCTTGCAATCTCTCCCGGCCTCTTTTGTTCATTGGTCTCCGCAAACGTATGCGGTCTTTACCCTTAGGGAGAAGGGTGTGTGGGTCAGACTTGAAGGCATTCCATATCATCTGTGGAATGTAGACGTTTTTAAATTTATGGTGGCTGATTTTGCCGACCTCTTGGAGGTAGACCTCTCCCTTGACAATGCAAAACAACAAACCTTTGCAAGGTGTCGTATCCAGTTGCACTACGGTAAAGAACTTCCGGACACTCGGTTTTATGCCTTTGGTAGGATTGTCTACCCGATCAAGTTTAAAGCAAGTTGGGATCTCTGTGATCCCTCTGCTCAGGAGCCGCTTAACACCCTCCCCCAACAGACTTCCTGGACTACTAGACCTTCACCCGCCCCTCACCTGAGAGCCCCCCCTCCAAGTAGGAAAGCCTTTAAACCCACCAAGTCATGGCGTGGCAGCAAATCAGGCAAAAAACATGGGGTCAATGTATGGAACCGATCCCACTCCCAGCCTCAACCCAGTGGCCCCTCCCTAGGATCGACGGGGATCCTGCCCACCACCCCCCAGTGCCCCCAGCTCAGAAGGCTAATACAAAGCTTCTCCTTCTCCCACCACTTCTGAGGGCTGGATTAAGTCCTCCCCCGCAACTCAAGCTTCAGACGGTTGGTATAAGGCATCGTTTCATCTAAGGCGTTTGTATCTTCACTGGTGGATGAGCCCAGCTTTGTCCAGACGGAGATCCGCGTCAGAAATATCTTTATGGGGAAATTCCAAAAGTTGTTGGCGCTTTATGACTGTGTGGAGAAGGAAGTTGCCACTGATACACTCCAGCTCACACACCCCTCTCATTCAGGCACCCCCATTCACGCTCCAGGTACTTCTGATCTCTCTTCCCAGATCATGCCTAGTGCTGTAGATTGCACAATTTATGATGACACTCCCTCTTACTCTGCTACTTCTAATAATCATAATATGCCTGTCATGCCTGACCCTTTGCGTTGGGACTCATACCAACAATTTCAAGATTTTTGTTCCAAAATTGGTATTCAGCTTAGGTCTCAGGACGAGGCTCAAAAGTTTCTTTCCCAAGTAAGGTGTGATCAGGGGAAGCCCCCCTTATCACTGTATAATAGAGACTGTCGCCATGAGAGGGGGAGCCCCTCTTGTTTTCCCTTTAAGGTTCCATGATTATAGGAGCTTAGAATATCAGGGGTCTGGGTGCAGATACTAAAGCTAGGGCTATCCATAATTTAATAAGATCTCAAAGATGTGATATTATTATTATCACGGAGACTAAAAAAGTGGAATTCTCCCCTGCCCTACTTAGACATATTGGGGGTGAGAAGATCACATTATGGTCTTTTCTAGCCTCCTCTGGTGCCTCTGGCGGCATCCTTATTGGCTGGGATGGTAGGAAGATCACCCTACTGTCTCACAACTTAGGCATTTCTTGCCTCTCCCTTCATCTCCACTCTGTTGACGATGGTTCTGACTAGTGGCTCACTGGAGCCTATGGACCATGTCTTCCTAACCTCAAAACTGAGTTTATTAGGGAGCTCCGACACATCAGTCAAATAGTGAATGAATTTTGGGTCATTGGTGGGGACTTCAATTTGATCAGATTCCCTCATGAACATTCTTCCTGCCCCAGGCCCACCACTCATATGTCCCTATTTAATGACTTCATCAACGCTAGTAGCTTGATAGATTTCTCTTCAGGTAATTGCTCCTATACCTGGTCTAACCTCCAATGGGCCCCCACGTTGGTGAAGCTTGACCGCTTTCTTGTCTCCACATCCTGGGCGGCCAAGTACCCCAACTCTCATTGCTCTGGATTGGCCCGGGTGGTTTCTGATCATGTTCCAATCCTTTTAAAAACACTGAAACTACACTGGGGTCCGACTCCGTTTAAGTTTTACAAGGCATGGTTTCATTTTGAAGGATGTCCTTCCTTCATCCAAGACTGCTGGACCATGTCCAGAGATCTGTTCCTCACCCCTAACCCTATTGCGAGATTTTCCTACAAACTGAAGTTATTAAAAAAAAATCTAAAAAAATGGATTGCTCAGGTTAATGCTTTGAGAAACCAAACCCTGAGAGAAACTAAATCCCGTATTCTTAGCATTGATGCTCTGACTGAGCACTCTAATATAGACAATGACACCTGGATAGAAAGGATTATCCTTAGAGATAAGCACCAAGAATTTCTAAGGGTCGACGAGATTCTCTGGAAACAGAAATCCAAAATCACTTGACTTAAGGAGGGTGACTCCAACTCAGCCTTCTTTCATAACATTGTCAACTCTCATAGGCGTACCAATGCAATTGTATCTCTTACTGTGGACTCTGCAGTAATTTCATCTCCCCAGAGCATTGGGGCTGCATTTGAGAGCCATTTTATTAGACTGTTTAACAGTTCTGAAACTTTTCCCGTTGTCCTCAACTGGGATCTGTTGATTCCCACTAAAATTAATGACCCTCATCTGCTGGAAAGTCCATTTACACCTGAAGAGGTCAAGGGTAACATTCACAGGTTACCTGGGGACAAGAGCCCTGGACCTGACGGCTACCCTGTCTTTTTCTTCCAAACATTTTGGGAATTGGTCAAAGATGATATAATGGAAATATTTCATTATATACACACATCATCTGAGTCTGATACTCTTGCCTCTATCAATCAGACTTTCCTAGCACTGATCCCTAAACGGATAAGGGCTAATACAATCACTGATTTCAGGCCCATTAGTCTGGTTAACAGTATCTATAAGATTTTTACGAAAAGCTTAGCTTTTAGACTATCCCCAGTTCTAAATCATACAATAGACAGCTCCTAAAGTGCCTTCTTACCTGGCAGATCCATTGGAGATTGTTTCCTGGTAGCCCAAGAAACCCTCCACTACATGCATTCTACCAAAGTTCTAGGTTTCCTCCTCAAATTAGACTTTGAAAAAGCTTTCGACAAGGTCAATTGAGATTTTCTCCTTCTGGCACTCCAGGGCTTAGGTTTTGGGGCAAAGTGGATAGCATGGATTAAAATGTGTATATCTTCAGCCAGATTTTCCATTCTTTTGAATGGATCATCTCATGGCTTTTTTGGTTCATCCAACGGGCTTAGGCAGGGGGATCCTTTGTCCCCTCTTCTGTTCATCATTGTTACCCATATCCTAAACCGCATGTTACAATTGGCCTCTAAT
>JAMKQA010020241.1:0-14528 GCA_024699735.1 Posidonia australis
AGGAAACTAGATAAAATGTTTTGTTTTCTCCAGCGTTGAGAATAAAGGCTTTGAAAGAGCATGAGATTTGAAAGAAAAGAAAAGAAAAGTTTGAAAAGCCATTGCTTTCTGAGTTTTAAGAATTGCATATAAGGGTTTAAAATGATGCTCTCTGGCAAGGTTTTCTGTGTTTTTGGTGTTGTTTTTGGGGCGCGTACTGGGTGGCATTCTTGTCACTCACACGTGTTTTCTTGTCCCCTTGTTTTCAGGTGCTAAACTGTTGGAGCAGTCTTTCCTGGTGCAACTTTTCGAGCTACACTTGCCGCACACAGGTCTGGGTAGTTAGCTTTATTTATTTTAATATTGCTACTTGGTTTCTTTTATTTGTGTTTGGGTAGTTCTTATACTGTTGTGTAGCACTGAGGTGTTACACTTCTGGTTAAAATAAAACACACAAACTCAGAGAACAATTAATAAGGCAAACTACAGACCAAATCAAACTCTCCCCCAGGCTAATAAAATGCAAGTAAAAGACACTAAAGCATATTGCATGATTGATCATATAGGGCATGCAATCTTCTCCCCTGAGTCCACCTACAGTCCACGAAGGGCAATTCTAGTGATCCGTTCTATAGCTTTGGCGTAGGACGTGTTGCTTGTTTGTCCCCCCTTGTCCAGGGTCGTGTCGATGTTAGTAGAGGGTACAACTCCATGGTACTACAGGAGACGAGGCCACCAACGCACCACTCGTTCACTGCCTACGCTTTGGTCCGGATTTAGAGTGAGGACCTTTACTTTCTAGCCTGAGTCGGAGACCTATTTACCCATGTGTGATCCCGGAGTAGATGACCTTCTAGGAAATACTTAGCTGGTGAGAGAGGGCATGTTAGTTGCATCCATGCGCATGAATGCCATTCACGCCACCATAACAAATTGCATTTTGTCGCTGGCTCTAACCCCAACCAGTTTTCTTTTTTCCAGGTAGTAGAGTGTGAGTTCCTTAGCCACTGCTAGAGCGTTCTTACCTTGACTCCCCTGTTTGCGACACATCATTGCTGATCATTTTTTCCTAAGTTATCCGTCACTTTGACGATAGCTCGTCCTAGGATTCACCCCCTTGTTTGCCACCGTAGCCCGGTTCTCACCCGTTCCTGGTCAACTATGGCCCAGCGCACTAGTGTGTCTCTTTCCGCCACTGTTGCTCTAGAGGGTGCTTCCTTTTCGGTCGCTCTTAACCTTGTTGTGTCTTCAACTGTTCCTCCTATCCCCTTCGTGCACCACCGAGGTTCTGTCCCCCATCCTGTAGGACATCCACTGACCCCAGCCAATCTGGAGCTAGGCACTGAGTCCATCTCAGTGACCTCAGCTCGGATTCCAGATGTATCACTGATAGCCCACTTCCTCAGGGTTTCTTCTCTTTTGGCACTCTGCCCATAGTGGCAACATCCCTTGCAGACTCCTTGCCTCTAGGGCAACCTGCCTCTATCTCGTCCATAACTTCTGAACCTCTGACTGTACCACCCCTTGATATCCCTGAGGGCTCTCTTGCCGCACAGGCAGAATATCTGCTGACTCTTGTTCAGATAATCGAGAGCATGGCCTTTGCCATTCAGTCCACCATAGATCCGAACATTCTTGAGGCTCCCTGGCAGCCTGCTCTAATGTTCCAGGCATCAACACCACCACCTCAGCCCTCACCCCAGCTCCTCACTGCACCCACATTAGGTGTGACACCACAGGCCCAGACACACCACATCACTGCACAGCATTCAACTCCAACATCTGGTGGTCAACCCATCGGGTTGGTTGGAGTACAACATCCTTAGAGCTTGCAGCCTAGCACCGTACCGTTGCAGCAGCAGTTACTCCCACACTCAGCACCCACTGCCACACAGTTCTCCGTTCATCCTCCTTTTGTACACCATCAGGTCCAGGCACCTTCACCTCCACAATCACACCCAGCACTCTTGCACGGATATGTTGGCCATCATGCCGCAGCACCAGGTGGCATGATGGTGGATCTGGAGGAGCACTTAGGTGTGACCCACACAGCATATGCGACCCTTCTCCCTGCTGCATCACCCTCATCGGCAGCAGCTCCAGATACCCTCCTCGCTAGGGTAGGTGACCCAGAGAGAGCACTTCGACAAGTGCAGGGAGGCGATTGCCAACCCTACGGATTCCAAGACCTCTGTTATTTCTCGTAGGCGACACTCCCATCGTAATTCCAAATCCCTGATTTCGAGAAATATAACAGTAAGGGTTGCCCTATTTCACATCTTCGGGCATATTGCAGAGATCTCGCTCAGCTTCGGGCTGATGAGAGGCTGCAAATCCGCCTCTTCCAAAAGAGTCTCACCGGTCCGGCCCTCAAGTGGTTCACGTCGCTTCACATGGGCTCGATCAAGACTTGGAACGACCTCTCGCAGGCGTTCATGGACCAGTATACCTTTAATCTTGATTTAGTCCCAAAGAGGGAGAACCTTGTAGCCACAAAACAGAAGCCCCATGAGTCGTTCGGGGAGTATGTCGGCCGCTGGCGCGCCCTTACATCACAAGTAAAGGATAAGCCCTCCGACGAGGAGTCTATCGAAATCATTATCCAAGGAACGCAGCCTGATGTCGGGGCTCTGTTGAGCATTCGACCTATCACCACCTTCCCTTCTCTGATTCAAGCAGGCACGTGCGTAGAGAGCTTCCTCCGCAGTGGTAGCTTTCCTGTGCTCGCCACTTTGCCAAACAAGCCTCATCTTCAGATCACCAGGCGAGCAGCAGCACTCGCAACGGTGCTAACACCAGTTACCCTAAGAGGCAGGATCCTCCTAAGCCTGCCATCGCATACGTAGGGTCAACCGCGACGCCCGTCAATGTGGTGAACCAACCAGGCCTGAGTCAGTTAGTTTATGCACCCACATCTTGGACACCGCACACACAACAGATCACTACCACCGCCCAACCAGTGTATCCCGCGACACCGGTCCGATAAGGACCCTGCCTAGGGCAGAGAAGGCTTCCGCGTGCTACACGACAATATACACCACATGTTGAGCCGCTGAGTGCCATCCACCCTAAGGTGGTGTCACTCCTCAAGCTCCCGGAGATCTGCCCCCAACCGAATCCTCTTCCGGGGTGGTACAACACGAGTCTCTACTACAATTTCCACCGCTGCGTGGGTCACTCGACGGACAATTGCATGGCTCTTCGGAACTCCATTCAGGACTTGATTGACCGCAAGGTCATCCCCATCGACACCCAGAAGACACACACTGCACCTGCACCATCACCTGCACAGGCACAAACACTACTGGCTCATACCAACATTGTCAACCAGCCCATGCTTGCGCATGACAACTCAGCAGGCGCTGGGACCTCTGGAGTCCATTTCATCTCCACCTTTGGGTTTACTTCATCTGTAGTAGACCCCTCTAACTTGATTCACACTAGGCGTAAGCCCTTCCCTACTCATTTTATCATCTGATTCATGCCGGTCCCGAGTCAGCGGTCCATATGATACGGCTAACCGCAAGGGCAGAGCGTATCGCCGCGCTGTTGACCGTGCATTCTGGGTCACCCATTGGCCCACTTATCTTTTGTCCAACCTCATACCTAGAATCTTGTCCAATCTCTTGCCTAGAATCCTATCCAATCTCTAGGCCAACCTCTTACTTAGATTCTTGTCCAACCTCTTACCTAGAATCCTATCCGATCTCTGGTCCAACCTCTTACCTAGATTCTTGTCCGATCTCTTGTCCAAAATCCTGTCCAATCCATTGTCCAACCTCTTTCCTAGAACTCTGTCCAATCTCCCATTCAGCATCCTGTGTAGTATCTTGTCTAGTCTCTATTCCAACGTTTTGTCCTATATCTTATCCGGCCTCTTGCTCAGTTTCCAATCCAATATCCTGTCTAGTGAGACCCCCTCATCAGCCAACCCCTCAATCTTTTAGGACGGTCCCTTGTTTAGTCCCTACTTCTTCAATCAAGCAGGAGCAGCCCTCTGCCGACATCACATCTCAACTAAAGAAGGTCAAGGCTGATATCTCCATTTGGGATCTCATCCGTACTTCTTCAGAGCGTCGAGAGACCTTCCTAAGGGTCTTTCAGGCTGCTCGAGTTTCCCCCACCATAGAACCGTCCGCTCTTGAGAATATGGTGGGTATGATTGCAGAGCCTTGTGTTGTTTCTTTTTTCAGCGAGGAGTCACCCTCAACAGGTGTTAATCATAACCAGTCCCTGTTCATTACGGCGCAATATCAAAGCTTCTGTATTCCCCTCACTTTGGTGGATAACGGTGCAAACTTTAATGTCTACCATTTGCGCATAGTAAACAAAATCAGATTCAAAGCCGAGGATATCATACTAGTTGCGAAAAGAATGTCAGCTTTTGATAACACGCATCACGACGCGCTAGGGGTGCTGGTTACTCCTCTCATCTTAGGGCTTGTAGTCCTCGACATTGAGTTCTATATTGTGGATCTGAAGCCCTCTTTCAATCTTCTGCTTGGGCACCTTTGGTCGCACAAGCATCAGGCGATCCTCTCGACCCTCCACCGCATGATTAAGCTCCGCTGCGGTAATGACACAGTTGTTGTTACAATGGAAGATCTTGACCAAGAAAATGTCGAGTCGGTCTCCGCTGTCTCCCTCCAGACCGTCCCAAGCCATCCGATGTGTTGTGGGTCAACTGTTTCGAGCTTGTCAATTTCATTTCGGCCCTCGACGCGTGTTAGTCACTTGACCGTTCGTGGCAATCCCCTTCGGATGATCGAAAACGTATGTCGCAAATGGGGATACAAGAAAGGAGCACCACTTGAGCAACACAGCCAAGGAATCTCCGAGCCCATCCAGGCTGGAGAAAAGCGAGAGTTCGAGGGATCAAGATACGAGTGGCAGCCACACCAAGACGAATAGTCGCGCACCAAGAGGTACAATCAGAATTTTATTCCATCAAACCTCACCAACTTTGTCAATGCAGGGATACTTGATCCCAATCAGAGTCAAGCTACTACTGAAAAGAGTCAATGTCAGATGGTGCAATCACAGCCTCAGTCGCCGGTAGTCACTTCAAAAGCAATAGTTACCGCTCCAACAACGATCCTCGCAGTGGTAGCCCTACAAGTTGTCGTACTAATAGAGTCATAAGTGCAGTCCCACCAAGCCTTGGACAACAGTTACACTGGTCACACAGTCTGGATAAGCTAGAGGTAGAGCAATTCAGTCAATGAGCAAGTCAGTGACCTAGAACTACCGCCTCAAGAGCAGTTATCGGTCAAAGGAATGGACCTTGAGTTAAGCTCAAAAGGAAAGTCACGCGGCATCATTCCCATCAGCCAACAGCAGGACAGCCGCCAACCAGTATCACTCCTTTGTACATACTACAAAGAGAAAATCAAAAAGCATCGGAGGCTGAAGCAACAAATCAACCCGATCAGTCAACAAACCTCGCGGTCCAAGAGCCAAAGGTCATTTATCAAAGTTAGTGTGACCACAATAAGGAACCATCAGGCACAGAAATCATAGTACATTCTCTCCTTCGACGTTGTCAATCCAACCTTCAAAGAAGAAATCCTGTCAAAGCTCATCGCTTATGAAGAAGAGGATGATGACTTGGAAGATGGCGAGACACTTGAATCCCAGCCTCACGACAATAATCCAGAGGGGCCAAATTTACATCAAGCAATCCAGTCTTGCAGACCAAACGTCTCCAGGACGGTCGAGACAAATTCCGACCTAACCCCGCATGGTCCCTACGTTATCAAGCCACTTTATTCGAGAGGCGTAGCAATCCTTGGAGACATGAACAGCGTCGAGCTACTTGAGCCAGGCAACACATGTTATCCGAAGTACTACCAATGAACAGAAGGCGTGTATCCTTGCCTTGCAAAGTATCCTTTTGTGCATCGTGCATCGTGCATCATCCACTACTCCATCATGCATGCATATTTCAAAATAATCAGTGATCCAAGTGCATTTAATCCATAGCATTTGCCTTTTTATTTTCATGCGCATCAATAACTTAAGCATCAATAACTGCATCCATCCATGCATAAAAGCATCAGCATCACATCCCGATGACAAGAATCGGAATAGCCAGCCCACTTGAGAAGGGCCTAGACCTCTTCAGTTGTCACTAACTAGACGTCTTAGCAAGCGAGGGAGCCACTACCCAAACGTGGTTAGGCGAAATGTCCAAACTCCCATAGGGACTTACACCTCCAGAGGGAGATAAAATGTTAGGAGCGAGCATGAGTGTGAGCCAAAATAGAAAAATAAAACTATCCACAAGGGCAGAACAGAAATAAGAAGATAGAAGTTGAAGACAGAAGCCAGCCCTAACAAGGAGAGGCAAGTAGGCCAACTCTATCCCTACCACTTACTTTAGAGAGGAGTCGAAGCGAATATCCTAAAGATCCAAGTAGTCCAAGGGACTAGCCACCCCTTGCATGAAATCCAAGCAGCCCAAGGGACTAGCTACCCCTTGCATAAAATCCCAGCAGTCCCCTCCAAATCCGGATGTCCATTACCCCTAAGTGAGGGTTAGAGCGAGCCTACAAACCTAAGAGGGAGAAAAGAAATAAGTCAACAGCCAAAAAAAAAAGAGTAGGTCTAAGTCCCCAAGAGTTTGGCACGGAGCCTAACCTACTGAATAATCCATCCCAGAGAGCCACCAATAGCCTAGAAGTCCGAGTAGTATCTTGTGAATCGAGGTCTTCTTCTCTTCTCATAACAGGCATGATTAGCGTTCCAAATTCATTCTGAGGGATGATACAACATAACACCATCATGCTTGCATGCATTGTCACTCATCCACTTTGCAAGGTCCCACTAGGTCCCAAACCAGGGGCATGTCAGCTGCTCTTCAGCCAAAGACCTAGCAGAGGATACCGCACGCCAGGGGCATGTCAGCTGCCTTTGTGGTGATAACCTTCCCCGTCAATTAGGGGCATGTCAGCTGTCCTGTTGGTTGACCCTTCTTGGGACAGTATCTTCGTCTAGAACATGTTGTCTGCTCTATAGCTCAAGCCTAGAAACGAGGACAATAATAGCCATGAGCCTCTGACATCAGAGCAAAGTCAGAATATCCGTACTCCCTACTCAGCAGGCGAGAGCACAGTCAACAGTCCAGTGCCAAAGTCAGACTACTAAGAAAACAGCCGGTTACACAACAGTGAACCTAGAGAAATGTCAGAAACATCCAATAAGTCTGTCTTCTTCGAGGAGGAAATAATGCCCTCGTGAAACCCTTCTAGCCAAGTTCCTTGCATCAGTGCAGAATCCAAGCAGTAGTTTATCCAGATCAACCATCAAGTGAACAGACAAAGCAATCACACAGCAAAACAAGCGAGCTACAGACAAGAACAAATTTCCTGGCTAGCAAGCAAGTTGCACATAGCCTTTATCCATTTCTTGTGTCTCCTTTAAGTCCGGAGGAGTCCCGAGTCGCTAATTCCTGGCCTCCAGGAACAATTCCTTATCCCTTTTCTCGTGTCTCCTTTAAGTCCGAAGAAGATCCGAGTCGCTGATTCTTGGCCTCCAGGAATAGCCTTTGTCCTCTTCTCATATCTCCTTTAAGTCTGGAGGAGATCCAAGTTGCTGATTCCTGGCCCCCAGGAATAGCTCTTTATCCCTTTTCTCGTGTCTCCTTTAAGTCCGGAGGAGATTCGAGTTTTGTCCCTTTCTCGCAACTCCTTTAAGTCCGGAGGAGTCCTGAGTTGTTGATTCTTGGCCTCTAGGAACAACTTTTTATCCCTTTTCTCGTATCTCCTTTAAGTTCGGAGGATATTCGAGTTGCTGATTCCTAGCCCTCAGGAACAACCTTTTGTCCTTTTCTCATGACTCCTTTAAGTTTAGAGGAGATCCAAGTCGCTGATTCTTGGCCTCTAGGAACAACCTTTGTCCTTTTCTCGTATCTCCTTTAAGCCTGGAGGAGATCTGAGTTGCTAATTCCTGGCCCCTAGGAACAACCTTTTGTCCTTTTCTCGTGACTCCTTTAAGTTCGATGGAGATCCAAGTCACTGATTCCTGGCCTCCAGGAACAACCTTGTCCTCTTCTCGTATCTCCTTTAAGTCCGGAGGAGATTCGAGTCGCTGATTCCTGGCCTCCAGAAACAACCCTTATCCCTTTCCTCGTGTCTCCTTTAAGTCTGGAGGAGATTCGAGTCGCTGATTCCTGGCCTCCAGGAACAACTCTTTATCCCTTTTTTCTCATGTTTCCTTTAAGTCCGAAGGAGATTCGAGTCGCTGATTCCTGGCCTCCAGGAACAACTCTTTATCCCTTTTCTCGTGTCTCCTTTAAGTTCGGAGGAGATTCGAGTCGTTGATTCCTAGCCTCCAGGAATAGCCCTTTGTCCTTTCTTGCGACTCCTTTAAGTCTGGAGGAGTCCCGAGTCGCTGATTCCTGGCCTCTAGGAACAACTCTTTATCCCTTTTCTCATGTCTCCTTTAAGTCCAGAGGAGTCCAGAGTCGCTGATTCCTGGCCTCTAGGAACAGCTCTTTATCCCTTTTCTCGTGTCTCTTTTAGGTCTGGAGGAGATCCGAGTCGTTGATTCTTGACCTCTAGGAATAGCTCCTCATCTTTTCTTGTGTCCTCTTTAAGTCCGGAGGAGATTCGAGTCACTGGTTCCTGGCCCCTAGGGATATCCCTTTGTCCTTTTGCTCGCGATTCCTTTATGTCCAAAGGAAATTCGAGTTGCTGATTCCTGGTCCTCTCAGGAACAGCTTTTGTCCCTTTCTTGCGACTCTTTTAAGTCTGAAGGAGTCCCGAGTCGCTGATTCCTGGCCTCTAAGAACGGTCCCTTGTCCCTTTGCTCGTGTCTCCTTTAAGTTCGGAGGAGATCCGAGTCGCTAATTCCTGGCCTCCAGGAATAGCCCTTTATCCCTTTTTCCGTGACTCCTTTAAGTCCGGAAAAGATCCGAATTGCTGATTCCTGGTTCCCCAGGAACAACCTTTCTTCCTTTTCTCGTGACTCCTTTAAGTCCGAAGGAGATACGAGTTGCTATTTTCTTGTATTTGAGAACCAACCCCTCAATATTGGGGTGATAACCCCAACTATCCGGCGATGAGTCTGTCAACTCATCACAGGGCTGATAACCCTAACTATCCGGCGATGGGTTCTACAACTCATCACAGGCAGATAACCTTGTGCGCTCAGGCAGTGAGCATGATAGCTTTATTTAGCAGTCTCCGTCTTGTTTGAATGATTGTGATTGGCAAGGAATTGCCACTGCTGTAACATGTGCCCAATTGTTTCAGGCTACTGCCCTCTTTACCTACCGACTTGGCACTAGGGCCCACCAAGTTAACAGTCTGGGATACCATTTTGTTGCCCTAACCTGGACAAATGAAGCCATCTTGGGTTTCAGTACCAGGTGAGGCAGAATCCTATCTGTCCTTCTAGGACTTGTTCAAAGCAAACAAGTTCCATTTCTATCCTTTCCTAGACCAGGCGAAGTCAAGATGATCTTATCCTAGGTTTGCCCCAGATGGACGAATCTTGATGCCCCTATCCTCGGGCTAATAGCCCTAACTATCCGGTAATGAGTCCGTTAACTCATCATTGGGCTGATAGCCCTAACTATCTGGTGCTGAGTCCGTCAACTCCTCATCGGGCTAATATCCCTAACTATCCGGTGCTGAGTCCGTCAACTCATTATCGGCAGATAACCCGAACTGTCCGGTCGGTAGGTCCGTCAACTTACCATGCATTGTCCTTTAGCTTGCAAGATTGATTGCCTTGTCCAATGCCCCTTCACTTGGGCTGATACCTTGAGCTATCCGATGGACAACCGTCATATTGTTAGAAGCGGACTGATACCCCCAGACTATCCGGTTGACGTCCGTCATCAGTCTATCCCTTCGTCAGTAAGTCCAACATCTTGCCATGCATCCTCCCAAGTCGGAAGGTCCGTCTTTCGCCAGGTTCGCCCCGGCCTATAGGTCTCACAGACTTGCCCAGGTGCGCCTCGGCACGGGTCGGGAAATCCCTCACGCTTCCCTCCGAGAGCTGAGCTATTCACTCATTTTCAGCATCACGTCATGCATTACCTAGCATTAGGGTCATTCTTTGCATCAGCATCATGCATGGGCCACGAGTCAAGACTTTTTGGTGCATCCGTCGAATAAGTGGCTCACGGTCCCACAGCAAATACCACTCTCTCGTGGACTCAAGTGGGGTGTCTTGTCAACCCTGAGCATCGGTCTCGATTCCCTCGACCTCACTAAGGGAGGGGCATCTATAGACACCCCAATTTTGAAGTCACTTGGCAGCAAGCTCTCCCAGATGATGCTCTGGTTGCGACCACCAAAATCCTAACCTACTCAAGCCCAATCAGGCTCACACTAGCCCACTCTGACCCAATTAAACGTGAAACCAAACAAATGAAATTAAATCCACTTAAATCCATTTAAAATCCACTTAAATTCAAATAAAAACCCTTATTAAATAAAATCCAATTAAAATCCTAAATCGATCCAAAAACCCTAATTTAAAAACTTAAGGCCAAAACCCTAAAAAATCCACTTAAAATCCATTTAAAAACCCTAATTAAACCCTAAATTACAAAATCATAAATTAAATTAAAATCACAAAACCCCAAATTAAAAACCTAAAAAGCAAAACCCTAAATCCATAAAAATTCCAAAACAAAAAAAACCCAAAATAATTAAAACCTAATTTAAAACCAATTAATTAAACCTTAATCATGAATTTAACATAAATAAAAGCCCAAAACTAAACCCACAAAATCCAATTGAAAATCTAAAATTAAAACCCTAAAAATCCCAAAATAAAAATCAGTACAAAAATCCCAAAACCCTAAGCCCGTCAAGCCCAACACTATTCATTCAAAAATGCAATTCAAAACTTAGAAAAGTCAAAAAATAATTCTGACGACCCTAATTTTTCGGCGACAACAACGGCGAGCAATCCTGAGGAATCCGAACAAGATCTCATCCTCCGAATCCTTGGCCAACTTCCTTCGACCCACGCGCGTGATCCCACGGCGCCTAGTGGCTGAGGAGGAGGATCAACGGCTCCAGAGAACCTCGTCGGGGTATAAAGCCCCCTACCGTCGGCGAAAATAAAAACTTCGGAGCCTTCTGATCCAACTGCCTCCAGCCTCTCCCTGCACGATCCAGCCCCAAGAGCTAGTCCTGATCCAGAGCCCCACATCCATAGCCTCTCTCCCATCCGTTTCTGTAGTCCAGAAACGTTGAGTCGTCGCAGCCACAGGTATCACCGGAGCGCCAACGTCGTCGAGCACCATGGAGAGACAACACCACTCCGGTACCCCTTTCTCCCCTTAGTTTCAATTCATGGCATGCCCCCTTAGAACCCTCTAGACCTCTGGAGTGCGCCATGGTGGAGCGGTGCCTCCTACCTACCGTCATGACGCTTCCGGTGCTGGGTTCACCACTACCGACGAGGCTCCGAGCCTCCTCACCTCAGGTGAGGCTTCCGTAAGCCTCTCCTCCCTCCTCCTCTTTTCTCCTCTCCCTAGCCTCCCTAGGCCTCTCGTAGACCAGGAGCCCCCTACCGTCGTCGTTGCTCCATCACTGACGCTGTCGATCGCCGCTCGCCGACGAGAGCACGTCCGAGTACTCCAGACGCTCTAGCATCGATCCACCTCCTCCGAAAGCATCTCCGCGTACCTCCCAGGAGCTCTCCCATGCTGCCGCGCCCCTGCCCGAACCTCCGCAGCAACCCAACCACCTCCGTCGTTCCTGTCGCCGGAGACGAAGGTGGGAGGAGCGTTTCGGAGCACCTCAGATCTCACCGCTACCCCTCCGTAGCCTTGCCGTGGCCCCCAGGAGCTTTCCCCGCTCTCTCTGCACCGTTCCAGCCCCCAGAGCACCACCGCATCGCGCCATCATCTTCTCTGTTGCCGTTCAGAGCACCTCGTTGGAGCGCGAGGTGGGGGGGAAGCAGCAATCCTCCCCAGCCTTGCCCAACCATCCGGAGAAGATCGCTGCGCCACCACGGAGCTTCCCAAGCCGTCTTGGGCCCCCTTCAGCCGTTGGGTCACCGTCGAAGTCTCGCCAGAGGGAGAACACCGGTGATCCTCCGACGATCTTCAAATGAACATATTTTGGGCTCAAGCCCATTAGTTTAGGTTTATCACTTTTAAGTCCTTAGTTTTTTACATTTACATCCTTTTTTATTGTATATGGGTCCAAACATTTACATGTTAGTCCTTGTGGTTTTAAAATTCATTTGTTTCTTTTATTTTATCTGTGGATTTTGCATGTGACCCCCTAAAGGTTTATTTTTTAATTCATAACACATTAATGCATGTTTTTTTATCACATCTAGGTCCCTGGAACATAATTTCTTTACATTTAGGTCCAGAACATTTGCATTTATCCCCTGAAGCTTTTTAAAATAAGTTTTCTATGTGAAATTTGCATTCTGAACGTTGAGGATTATAAACATTACACTGATCATCATTAAAATTGAGTTTTATCACATTTTAGTCCTGAACATATACATTTAACTCCTTGGAATCTTTAAGATGATTTTTCTCTGAGAAATTTGCAGTCTGAGCCCTAAGATATTTAAAAATCACACTGACTACTATTAAAATGGAATTTTCTTTACAGTTTGGTCCTAGACTTTTGCATTAAGCCCCTAGAATTTTAAAAAATGAGTTTTCCTTGCACATTTTGCATCTTAGACCTCAAGAAACATCATAATTGCACCTGACCAGTATAAAATCCCACTTTTTATCACATTGAGGTCTTGAAATTTTGCATAAAAGTCCCTTGATTCACATCAAATCATTCCTAAGCACATACAATTTGCATATAGGCCCTTAGATTATTTCTAAATCTATCATTTAGGGTTTTAAATGTTTTCATGCATATTTTGGGACATTTTCCACTCATTGCATCTCATATTGTGCATTTAATCATTGATTCCATTTAAAATTCATGTTTTCACTGAGATTTGATCCTTAGCTTCACATTTTTGTCACATTTGCACTTATGTGTGAATTTTGCACTTTAAACCTTGACTTTCCAGGAAATTATCCAAGTGCAATTTTTACATCCCGATGCCACATTGACATTGGACCCATCATTTGCATGTTAGAATAGGGGTCATGAACATGTTTTTTCATCTAGTCTCTCATTCCTCTCTGTGAATTTTGCATTTTAGCCCTTATGTTTGTCCTTTATTGTGTTTACATCATTTTGTTGATTTTCTCCTCCATGTTTCTTGCAAGTAACATCTTCTAGACTTTTGACACACATTTTAGGCCATGCATCACTCCCATGCAAGCATTTATCACATCTGGCTAGGAAAATGACCAAATTATCCCTATGCCTCCAATTCATGAGCGTGCATCTCAGTCTTTGCACTCAGTCTTGCATAGTCCATGTCTATGTCATTCTTTAGAGTTTTTACACATTTAGGCACTTATTCATACATTTCATATCCTTTTTCCTCACATTTTCATTTAGCGAGCCGGCATTTCATGCCTTTCCTTCGTGGATTTCTTTCTTCACATTGTCTTCAGAATTTCTTATCCAATATCCGATTTGATTTGTTTTAATCCTACATTTCAAAATTTTGATTTGATTTGGATTTCATCGCTCGAGGGCGTACTTTAACAGGCTTGAGGGCCGACATTGTCCCCACTACGGATTATTTTCCCCTTTTTGATTTTCATGACTTTCTCCATGATTTCGATTTACTTTGTCTTCAGAGTTTCCTATCCGATATCCGTTGATTGGCTTTAATCCTACATTTCAGATTTTTGATTTGATTTGGGTTTCATTGCCCAAGGGCGTACATTAACAGGCCTGAAGGCCGACATTTGTCCCTACCACGGATTATTTTTCCCTTTTTGATTTTCATGACTTTTCATGATTCCAAGGACTCGGGTTGACTTGGCTTGTCATCTTTTTTATATCATTATGTTTTTCAGAAGCGTTCTTTAACAAAACCTCGTCATTTAATGTTTTTGTTTTTGCGATTTTGTCAATTCGTGTGGATTTCTTCGTAGTTTTCTTACACTGTCTTGCACATCCATCCAATCTTATCATGGCATACATTTAGCATGATCCAGGTTTAGCAAACATCCATCTAGCCTTTAGCAAGCAATTAGACTAGAAAGACCGAGTTTCTCGGGCGTACGAGGGTGCCTAACACCTTCCTTGTGTGTAATAGGAATCCTTACCCATCCTCTGGTTGGCAGACATCCAGCCTTCACATCTGCACCTTAGGCATTCATCTTTTTTGTAGTTTTCCTCGTCTTTCCCTCAAAAGACTAGGTGGTGACTCCTTTTCTATTTTCTTTTATCTTTCCTTGCGCCTTCCCCATCTTGGCATGGCTATGATCTCCTTCCCTCTGGCACGGCTCCTCGCCGAGACTTCCTTGGGTCAGCATGGTCACATGGTGTTTGACTGATGGATCTGCCAATGTTCTACATCCTTCTAGTCTGGCATTCTACTCCTGGGTCCTTCAAACTTTTGGCTTAGTGATTAGACTCTTAGGTCCACCAATGTTCTGCATCCTTTTGGTCTAGCATTCGACTCCTAGGTCTGTC
>JAMKQA010020242.1:0-27139 GCA_024699735.1 Posidonia australis
TTTGCCCCCCCCCCCCCCCCCCCCCCACCTCTGTCACTAGAGTGTGGCGACGGTGGGGCACAGCGGAGTTCCGCTAGCCAAGGGATCACTTGATCCCTTGGAAGCGCTCCAGGAAGAGGAGGAGAGGCTAAAGGATCAAAAAATCTAACAATTAAGCAAGCTTAGAGGAGCGTACCTGATTGGAAACGCCTCGTCGGAGCTCTGCGATAGCTACTTCCTTTCTCCATGATGGCGTTGGCTCTGGAATTCCATGGAGTACTCCTCCTTCCTCTCTCACGTGGTGAAAAGGATCCCAGAACCATTGCCTTCCTCCTCCTTATATAGGCAACGAAACCCAACATCTCCTCGTAACAGAATGCCCCCCGCTCCTCCGAAAACCAACGATTTGCTAACTAAATTACTAACTGATCCGACACACCTTCTAACAGACTAACAGAATCCTAACTACCATCCCCCAATTGCCCCCTTGGTCGCTGACAGGAATGAACGGCGATCCAAGCTCGCCGGCGGTTGATCCAATGGCTGGCTGATGTTCCAGTGGCTTGCTGGATCAGATGGACTGAAGGACTTGTGCTGACCTTAGTGTAGAAAGGTGGCTGAACTGAAATTGCGAGGAGTTATATGTATAGAAATCGAATTCAGTGGGGAAGGAAGAAAAATGAGTGAAATATTTGAATATCTGGGTAGGAAAACTTTGGTAAATGAAGGGGAAAAAATGAATATGGTATTGGGTTTAATTTTGGAAGAAGTGGAAGAAATAGGTTTGATTTTGGTGAAAATACAAATAGGAGAAAATGTGGGTTGAGCCATTGTGGGCTTCATGGGCCTCCATGGGCCTATGTGGGCCTTGTGGGCCCCCATGGGCCCAAATGGGTTTAGGTGGGTGCAAAACAAGTTGAAAAGTTTTAAAAGAGTTAAACGGGCCTAAATAGGTCTTGTGGGCCTAAGTGAGCTTAATTAGGGCTTAATGGGCCTAAGTGGGCCTTCATGGGCCCAAGTGGGCTTCCATGAATTAAATGGGCCCAAATGGGTTCAAAAAAAGTTAAATGGGCCCAAATAATCCTTGTGGGCCCAAGTAAGCTCAATTAGGGTTTAATGGGCCTATGTGGGCCTTCCTGGGCCTAAGTGGGCTTCCATGATGTAAATGGGCCCAATGAGGGTTAGAGCTCAGCCACCACATCTCCATCCTGCAAAATCAGAAAATTGGGATGTCTGCAGTGGCAAAACAAGAAAGGATATTATCAGATCAGGGATCTGACACCAAGAAAAGGAGGAGAAAGATGATACCAAAGGACAGTTGACATGCCCCTGGTATCAAGGAGAACGATACCATAAAGTAGGTGTCATGTCCCCAGTATTGAGAAACCAATGATGCTAAATAAGGAAATGGATGGTAGATCGAGAGATAGCGGGGTGAAAAGATGCCCCTGTATTGTGGCACGTTGCCGTAGGAATGCCAAAAGGTAATGGACAAAGGGATATGAATGTTGGGGGCCAAATTGGCTGGTTTAATGGATCAAGTTTGCCAAGGGGATCCCATCTACAAGTACACCCTAGACCGCTACTATTGCACTATTTGTTACTACTTGTAGGGGCACTAAATGTTGAATGTTGGGTGTCACTAGCACGATGGTTGTTTACTGAATGCTGGTTGTTTATGCCAGTACTCATGGGGACATTGAATGTCTTCTGCATCCTGGAGTGGAGATTGATGCTTTACACATAGGGTACTACGTGTTGTAATGACCAACTGTAGTTGTGGATCCATAGGTTCTACAATCATAATGGAGCAGTTGTCACTTCTCTAAAAGGATGTGTGCTTGGCTATCACTTTGAAAGTGTAATTTTGTACTATGCTTTCTTGGAGCGGTCCCCTTC
The DNA here is from genome assembly GCA_024699735.1 of Posidonia australis. Classification (NCBI taxonomy): domain Eukaryota; kingdom Viridiplantae; phylum Streptophyta; class Magnoliopsida; order Alismatales; family Posidoniaceae; genus Posidonia; species Posidonia australis. The sequence continues at coordinate 1,879 of JAMKQA010020242.1, forward strand.
TCCACAAGGCAACTACAATTGCCCTAGTTGAAGGCTCTTGTTTGGACATTTTGCTCAATGCACATTGAGTATGTGTCATGCTTGATGCACAAGTCCTGACCAAAGAGCAGCTAGCATGGCCTTGGTGGACAAAATTGGATTTTAGATGCAACTATAGCATACTTATGTGCTTGATCCAGGGTAGTTGACATGCCCCTAGTTAGATGTTTAATGGGGACCTACAAAGTCAAGCCTAGGAAAGTAAAGAGTTTAGAGCAAGCAAGTTGTTATTTACGAGTAATTGCTTTTATTGTATGCCCCTGGTAATGTTGGAAAGATTCATGCCTGTTGAAAAGGTGGGCACCCTTGACTCAATAGATCCAACCATGACTCACAAGCTATAGGCGGCTCTCTTTTGGAGGGTGGTGGTGTTTAAGCTCACTATGCTAGGTGGTGTGATGGATCGAGCTCCATGCCAAGATCTTTAGGGCCCTACACCTACTATTTTTGAGTTCATTGATATTTCTTTAGTTCCCTTATAGACACTTGGGTTCGCTCTATCGTTGACTTGTAGGTAATAGGCGCTTGGTCTAGGTTGGATGCTTTTTGATGCAAGTGGGGTGACTAGTCCCTCGAAGGTGTGGGCTTCCCAAGTGCGTTCTTCAACTCCGCTCCAAGGTATGGTAGGGATAGAGCTACACTGCATGTCTTGCTCTTCGACTGGCTTCTATCTTCGCCTTCTATCTTCTTAATTTCTTTTATGCCCATGCGGATATATGTACTTTTCTTTTCTGTCTTACTCACTCAGTTAAAAAGTTAGTGTTTTATCTTTCTTGGAGGTGTAGGGCCCTCATGGGGTTTGGACACTTCATCCGGCTCTAGACGGGTGGTGGCTCTCTCACTTACTTGGTCATCTAGGTAGTGTGAATTGAGGATAAAATGACACCACCTATGCAGACAAGCTTTCCGATTTCTCATTATTAGGCAAAAATGTTGGCTTACATGATGTATTGTTTTTTGTCAATTTTTGTTTTTTTTTTTTGATTTTCTTGATTTTTTTGACTTTTGATTTTTTTTTTTGTGCTTTTAGCTATTTTTGCTAAAACAAAGAAGGGGCATGAATGAAATAGTGAAAAGGATACGATGGTTGTTTCCTGTTGATTATGCTGGTGTGATGATTGATCATTACAACACTTAACTGTTGAAACTATGAAGCTATTGGGGTTGATGGCAACTGTAGTTGCTATCTTGTGTCCCCTACTGGGGTGTAGCATATTTACACACATAAGGTTGGATTGATGCACAACAAATTGGCAAAGTCTAGCCTGAGCCCCTTGTGGGAAAGCGGAAATAGAAGTGGCACACATGAACATCACTAGACAAAGCTTGAAATGGGATGGGTAGGAATCAACAATAATGAAATTAGAAGGATCCATCAAGAAAGAGTTGGCATTAGAAAGGACAAGAGAGAGGAGATAGTCCCCCAAATTCCTTGCATCTTCAGGGCTTATAGGATCAAGCAAGGAGAGGCTAGCTATGCTAGGGTGTGCTTGTGTTGTTGCAGGTGTTGGTGCTTGTGTTGCCTCGTGCTGTTGGTGACAATGTCGCCATTATCAATCAAATCTTGGATAGCATTTCGAAGAGTGAAGCACTTGTTCATTAAGTTCCTGCTAGCTTGATGGTACTTGCAAAATAGATTCATCTTATACCACCCAAGGAGAGGGTTTGGTGTTATACAAACCTCTGGTAGCTAGGAGTGACACAACTTTGGAAAAGACTTTGCTCAACGACTCAACCAATGTAATGAAGTCACTTTTCTTGCGACGAGGTAACCTTTGCCATGTCGTTCCTACTGAGCTAGCATGATGTGATGCACTGGCTCGACGGTGGGAGAGTGTATTTAGTGTGTGGGGAGCTAGATGTAGATGCAAACTTAATAAGGCCTAGCTAGCATGCTTCATTGCTAGGCGTTGCAGAAGATTTTATGTGTGTGACAGCGGGCTTCTTGGTGTAGTTGGTGTTGGAGCCAATGTTGCTTTTGCTGTCATTCATGTTGTTGCTACCAGAGTGGTTAGCCTGCTTGGCGAAAGTAGAGAGTCCAAGGTAAATCCCACTTTGCAATGAGTTTTCCACATGAGTGTCGACCCGAATTAGTGATGCAAAACTAGCGATGGGTAGTATGTTGAGTAGAGCCCCAGTCAGTAGTGTGACCATACGCATGCAGCAAGGGACCAACACCCCGAAGCGTGCAGAACGAGTCCACACATGTGGTCATGGAGAAAGACAAAAGGGAAAAATAGAAAAAGGATAAGGAAAATAGAGTTTCCACCTAGTCTATTGGAATCGGGAGATGAGGAAAATCGAATATCACCTTTGCATGCAATGAAACAAAATGCATGACTCTATTGCCAATGAACAATCACATAGGTCATTGCGAGCATAGAAATGGTAAGGACTCTTGTTATGCACGAGGATGGTGCTCGACGAGTCAGTCTTTCAATGCTTTTTTGCTCATATATGTAGCATTGTAAATGCAAAGAGGCTCGATAATGTATGCCGTAAGCAAGATAAAGGATGCTATGTAATCATGATTGTATTTAATGTATACCTGAATGGGTACGACGTTGTATGCCAGACAAGTGCATGTAAAATAGGTGAACAATTGGAGATCAAAGACCATTAAACGATGTCAAACTAAATGAAACAAAAATAGCCATGCTCTGCCCACTACATTGAAACTCCATTTTCCACAAAAGAAACGTCGTACAAGGACATGATATTGGCAAGGGTAGAAGATTTTGCAGGTTTCGACAACAATGTTTCAATGCATGGTGAACTACACGATGACCCGAATATGCATCTACATGGCTTTGGAGCACAAGGGAGTTCCCATGGTCACCTCTATGGATTGTGTAGACACTTCGATTTTCCAGTCACCGTTGGCCAGCTCCTGCAGAAGAATGTGCTCCGATTGGCTAACCCAACCATCTCCTTTTCCATCCAACATTCCATTCAAACCCATCTCTATACTCCTAAAACCTAGACCTCAACCAATACCATCAAACCAAGCTTGTTTGTGCTTTAGATGCTTAATGGAACATGACATGATCCATGTAGTAGGGCCTAAACTGGTCTAAGTGCATGCTAGGATTCCGTATAGGTACCACTAGTTTGGACTGTAGATGTCCTGAGTTACTAGTGACAAGCGAATGATTAGGTTGTCAAGTGAATGATTAGGTTGTCCTTTCACAAGAGTGACATAAAATCCTTGCTTCCTATTGGCCCACATGAATCTGGGCATGGTCCACTTTGCATTCAGACCATTGTAACCTCCTTGCAAGTTTAAATCCCAATCATTCCTCATTGATCAAATCTTAGCACTTTTTTAGGGGGTAGATACAAATCAACGGCTTCCAATTCAACCAACTCCATATAATACGACCCACCACCTTCGACGAGGATACCTTTCCTTGTCACCTCATGGTCACCTTCCTTTGTCATTGGCTCTCTACCTCATAGCTCTGAACCTTCCCCAGCTCACTTTTCCTCCCATCAGTCCACAGACCATCACCCAAAACCCTAAGCCACCACCCAATGATAGAGCATCCTATGAGCAGCCTCACTTGAGAACACCTGTTTCTACTCACACCAGACCTCTTTGAGTAAGGACGTGAGTTCCCTAACCCTTTTTAAGCCCTAACGACATGCCTTAGTCCCAATTCATCCTATGAAATTCGTCCTAGAGTGTCACTAGAGCCACAACTATCCCACATCAGGAAGCATCCCCTCGTGGTCATCTCAAGTTCAAATTCATTCCATCCGCTTCCCATGGTTATTTCCTATTACATTGGATTGTTTTCTCTGGTTTTGTTCCATCTTCATGTTCTTTTTTGTATTGCATCTTCACTATACTATGGTGATGGACGGCGAGGGGCCTGTGTGAGGTTGACAGCCTTTGAACAAACGACACCAGCTGTCCAAGCACTACCATTTCTTCTCCTCCTAGTCTCTTAAGTTTCTCAAATGAGAGCCTGGGCTCCCGATCCTCTTTCACAGTCGATCGAGCTTGATGATTTCTGACGCAACCCATGACGATGGGGAGGAGTGCATGTCTTTTGCATGGCTTTTCCTCTACATTCTCTACCTCCCTTCTCCCCTTCCTTTGCTCTTCCAGTCGCCCTAGAGGAAACACACACAATCTCCTAGCCATTTTCATGGTTGGAGAAGGACGTGTAGTCCAATGAAACAAATAGAAGGATGGGAGTGGTCGTCGTGTGTTTTTAATTAGTTTTCTTTGCTTGCATTCCTTTATCCATGATTGAGTGTGGTTTCTAGATGGTTACTTTGCACCGTCGTAGTCTTTGTTGCTCTAAGGGGGCGATGAATGCTTATTGTCTAGAGCACATTCTTCGCCCGTGTACTAAGCTCGAGTTCCAGTACTACGGGTGGCTCATGCAGTTTGCCAGATTTAATGCATAACCAAGCTATGCCCTTGTTCCTTGCTGCTTTAGTCTCACCTATTCTTGTGTGGATTTCTAATTTAACACTTCCCTCTAGTCAGAATTAGTCACTCTCTTTACTTTTTCATATTTTCATACATGTTTTCCAATGCATCATTGCATGCCTCAATGCATACGTTTATCGGCATTCGAATGCCTACATTGCCACGCTTGCGAGTGATTAAGCCAAGAAAGACCGATTTATTGGGCATTTGGGGTGCCTAATACCTTCCCCATGTATAAAAAGTGTCCTTACCCTTTCTTTGGCACGTAATGACCCATGTGTTGCATCCATCCAGCGTGGGGCATTAAAACCCTCAATTTTTTTTGACTCATTTCTTTGCATGGTTTTCCTCTCCTCTTGTATTTAATAAACTAGGAGACAACTTCTTTTCCTCATCCATTTTTATCTCACTTGTTTTGATGGTTTCGAATTGAGCATCCATCCTTGAATTCATCTCTTCTCCCTGACCATATCGGTCCACGAGTTTGGCTTTCATACCTGACTTGTAGGTCAGTCATCAACATGGTCATAGGTACTAGCGACTTCGTTAGGGATTGCAGTCTCCAGCCTTTGCCTTTGGTTTTTCCCTTGCTTGCTTGCCTTTCTTTGCATGTTTGTTTGCTCGTACTTGCATTGTTCAAAATCACTTCATGCCTTTTGTTTCATGGTTGTTTTACTTTACACACATATGCTATGCCACCACACTTGCACATGCCATGACTTATGCCTTTTGATATGATATTTGTTTCTTTTCACCATCATGTTCACAACACAAACATGTGCCATGAACATGCCTTTTGCTTGATGTATGATGTTTGCATGCTTTGTTTGGGTGGTTTCTTCCCCTTTGGCATTAATTTTAGGAAAATTAGAGAAATGTATGCCTCCCTAAATGGTTAATCTAAAAAATTGAAAGTAAAAGGAACAATGTCTAGGCACAAGTGGAGACACACAAACACTTCTCCGTTTTCATGGTTTAATAATATACAAGTAAAAGACATCAAGCATATTTGCATGAATGATTCATATAGGAGCATGCATCTTCTCCTTCCCTGAGTCCACCTACTATTTGCGAAGGATAGTCCTGATATGTCTTTCTATTGCTTTGACGTCAGACGAGATGCTGGTCTATTCCCCCTTGTTTGGGATCATGGTGTAGAGCATTGCATCGTCTTTCTTTATTTCAAGTTCTAACTCTAGTTTCTTGCTCAACTCAGGTCAACGTGTGAGTTCCTTAGTCAGAGCTCAAGAGTCCCTTTCGTTGACTCCCCTTATGTGATAGTTTTCTCAGCCATCTTCCCTGAGCTATTTGTTGTCTGACGATAGGTCATCGTAGGACTCGTCTCCTTATTTACTATGACAACCCCATTTGTATTTGCTCACGATCCGCAATGATATAGTGTGTCAGTGAGCCACTTCTATCTGTTGCTTTAGAGGGGTTACTGGTTTCGGTCCTTCTTTCCCTTGTGACTTCTGTTGTGCCTTCCACTCCACCAACATACTAGTTTCAGGCACTTGGGGTGCCCTTGCCTTCTATTCTAGGGCATTGGCAGACTTTGTTCGGTCTAGATTCCATCATCGAGTTTGCCATAGTGACCGTTACTCGGGCTTCAGAGGCATTAGTGTTATTCCCCTTTCAAGGCTCTGTTGCCTTTGACACCAAGCCAGCTGTGATAACTTCTTTGGTAGGTTCTTTTTTCTTTAGATAGTGTGGCTTTCTACCACCATTGGCATCCATCTCACTTTCACTCCTGGCCCTCGGTACTACCATTGAAGGATCCTCTTCCATGCAAGTGCTGCATTTGTTCGCTCTTGCCTAGAAGTTGCAAGGCATGGCCCTCTCAATGGATCCTACGTTGTCATCATCAGTCCCACTAGTTCCTGAGGCCCCCTGTAGCCCACTTCTACACTCCAGGCAATCCCCATTGCACCACCACCTTATTCATCGCCACAACTTCTTGTTGCCTCAATGATAGGGGTGTCGAGTCAGCCTTCTTCACCTTCACCACACATCACATAGAATATTAGTCTGTCACCTAGTAGCCAACCTTTAGGTTTTACAGGAGCATAGCACTCCCATAGCCTACTACCAGGATCTATCCTAGCACAGTAGCTACTGCTCCCATACTATACCTCATTCAATACAACATACCATCTATTCTTCTCCTTTGCGTCAGATATAGACCCCTGCATTCATGACATAACACTTTACACCCTAGCGTGGGAAAGTCGGCCTTCATGCTACAGCATCATGTGGCATAATGGTGGATCCAAAGGTGCACATAGATGCGACCCATACGACATATGTAGGAACTGCCTAAGTTGAACCAGCCTTGATAGCAATGACCTCAGACACTCTCCTTTCTAGGACGAGTGATCTGGAAAGAGCACTTTGACAAGTGTAGGCCAGGGACTGCCAGTCTTACCAATTCTAGGACCTCTACTACTTCCTAAAGGCGACACTCCCACTGAACTCCGAAGTCTTTGATTTTGAGAAATACAATGGGAAACACTACCCTATCTCCTATCTAAGGGAGTATTGTGGAGACCTTGCTCATCTCTAGGCTGATGGAAGGCTATTGATCCACCTATTGACTAACTTTGTTAGTGTAGGTGTCTTAGATCCTAATCAAAGCTCTACTGTAGTAGAGAGAGTGCAACAACATGGTACTTTAGCACATGTGGATGAGTGGGTTTGAATTGAGGATTATTATGTAGTTGAGGACCGCTCAGTCATAGATGAAGTCAAACCGATCGGCAATGGAGATCAGTAATGGCCAACATTGCCAGGGTCAGTACAATTGGCATCACCCCATACCATATCCGTGGTAGCATTTATAGAAGACGCAACAATAGATTTAACAATGTTGGTTCCATGTGTAGTTCTGCCAGTATCTCCATCAAACACCACGACAACTTCAGCTTAGTCAATGATCCCAGCAACACAGCTTGCAGATTCACTTGTGGGTTTAGTAGCTCCTACACTACAGTTAGACTCATAGGTGGCTTAGTTAGCAAATTCCACCATTCCTATAGTTTAGCATGCCTCACCAATGATGTTAGTGACAACACCAATGCTTCCACCATTCAGCATAGTAGGTCCAGCCTTGCCATTGCTCCTCATAGCACAGTCCACAAATCCAACACTTATACCAACAAAAGGTATGATGTCCAACTTAATTGCTTATTCATTAGTTCGATAAATGGGTAGAACAAGCTCATCCATGCACCCTCTGGTACACTCAACAACTCTTCGAACATCAGCCTTGCTAGTCTAGGTCCAACTCATGGCCCAAAACATCACTCCAAGCACATGAATCTCAAAGCATGAGGAGCAAGAACCAGTCAAGGCCTACTATGTTAACTTCACCTTAGAAGAAGAGGAGGGTGGGGCCATAGAGGCATAAGTAGACACCATGCTTAGAAACCTGGAGGTGCTATTCCAGGAATAGCTGGCCACATTAGCAAAGGATGTTGCAGAGGAGAGTAGAAAACAAAAGGGCAAGGCAATAGTTACAGGGCTAGAGTCAGTACCATCCTTGGCATACTAGGACCAACCAACAATTATGGTCCTAGAAGAATCAAAGGTAGTGTACACTAGACAAGGGGAGTTAATCTCCTAATAGTCGGGAAGTGGATCTCGATGGTTTCTTCAACCCAAGCCACACCTTACTTAAGCTGAGGGCCAAAAAAAAAAGAACTTGGAGTAGGCTCAATAGAGAGCCTAGGCGGTAGCACTCAGAACAATCAGTAATAGGACAGCCTCTAGATTGAAACATGTATTGTATATAGCCAAGAAAATAGAAAATAATCAGAAAATATGAGAAAACCAAAAAATATAGATAAAGATATAATAGCGGATGAGGAGGAGTAGCCTGGTCCATCAGTAGATCCTAAGGCCACCAATGTAGTGGTCGCCTGATGCAGTTACAAGAATACCAGAGTCAGACCAGATCCTCTCATTTAATGTCACAAATGCCACGTTTGAGTAGGAATTTTTTCTAAGCTCATAACATATGAGGAAGAGGATGACATAGGCATAGATGAGAATGATGATGCACCACCAGAATTCTAGTCCTATGACAATGATTCAGAAGGCCCAAATCTACATTGCAAACGATATCAACGAGGTACACATCAGTGCCAGTTGATGCCCCAAGCAAAGTAGAGTTCATCGCCTTTCTCAAATGATGATGCACCACGAGAATTCTAGTCCTATGATAATGATCTAGAAGGAACAAATCTACATGTCGAAGAAGATATAGAGTTGGTAACTAGTGGCACTGCAAATGATATCAAGGAGGTACACATCAGTGCAAGCTTGATGCCCCAAGCAAAAGCAAAGTTCATTGCTAGAATATGTAGATGTCTTTGCCTGAAGCTATGATGATATGGTCGGCCTGAATGTTGAGGTTGCTATGCACACTTTTCCACTCAAGCCTAGTGTCAAGCCAATCTAGCAGAAGCTCAGAAGATGGTGACCACAATGGCTTCTAAAACTTAAAGAGTAAATCATGAAGCAGTACATAGTCAATTTTCTCAAGGTCGACCTCTATCTAGAATGGCTTGCTAATGTTGTGCTAGTACCAACAAAGGACGGTCAAGTTCGCATGTGCATTGACTATGGAGACCTGAACAAGGTGATCCCAAAAGATGATTTCCTACTACCTCACATTGACATCCTAGTGGGCAACACCGTAGGTCACAAGATGCTATCATTTATGGATGACTTCTTAGGTTACAATCAGATCAAGATGGCAAAAGAGGACATGAAGAAAACATCATTCATCACCCCTTACGAAATCTTCTGTTACTAGGTGATGCCATTCAGGCTCAAGAACTTAGGAGCCACTTACCAGAGGGAAATGATAGTGCTATTCCATGACCTCATGCACCAAGAGATTGAGGTTTACATGGATGACATGATTGCAAAGTCTAAAGAGCCTGAAGACCATCTTGCTTGTTTACGAAAGCTATTCGAACACCTACGGAAGTACAAGCTCCATCTGGAAAAGTGATCGAATAAATTATCAGCCAAAGCGTAATCGAGGTCAAGGCTAGATCTATCATTGACATGCCTCCCCCCACTATATAAAATGAAGTTTGAGGTTTGCTGGGGTGACTACAATACATTGGCTGGTTCATTGCTCAACACACATTGATATGTGAGCAGATCTTCAAGCTCCTAAGAAAGAATGCTTAGATCAATAAGAGCAACGAGTGTCAAGCTGAATTTGAAAGGATCAAACAACTTTTGGTATGGCCTCTAGTTTTGGTTCCACTAACACTAGGGTAGGCTCTTCTTCTCTATTTGTCAATCACACAACATTCCATTGGCATAGTCCTAGGCCAGCATGATGAGTCAAGTGGTAAGGAAAGGGCCATATATTACCCAAGCAAGACGTTCAATGACTATGAAGTCAGGTACAACACCATTGAGAAGGTCTGTCTATCCCTCATCTAAGCCACACAATGCCTAAGATATTATATGATGGCGTACCCTATCTTACTCTTGTGCTGTGATGATCCTTTAAAATAATTGTTCCAAAAGCCATCACTAGTGGGCAAGTGTGTCAAGTGGTAGGTGTTATTGTCTCAATATGATATCACATTTGCCACACAAAAGTCCATGAAGGGGCAAGCTATAGCAGATTACTTTGTCGTCTTGCCATTGCTAGAATATCAACCATTGTAGACTCAGTTCCCTAACGAGGATATACTGTTCGCCATGGATGGCTTTGAATCTAAGGAGCCTAGAGATGAGAAGTAGTGGCATTTCTACTTTGACGGCACAATCAACAAGAAAGGAATGGGCATCAACGTAGTACTAGTGATACCACAAGTCTAGTTGATTTTGTTTGCTAGGAAGTTGATCTTCAAGTGTACCAACAATGAGGATAAATACGAGGCATGTATCCTTGGACTGCAAGCAGCACTTTAGCATGGTGTACGCAAGTTGTAGGTTCGTGGCAATGCCATGCTAGTCATTTCACAAGTTAATGGCAATTTGAAGACAATAGATTTGAAACTTGGTCGTATCACACCTATATCCTAAAGCTCATGGCTGAATTCAAAGAAATCCACTTCTCTTTCATGAATGGAGCGAAGAACACATATGTAGATGCATAGGCAACATTTGTGTCTTGGCTCTCAATCCCTGTTGATCATGCAGTAAATGTATCGGTCACCAACATAGATCAACCTACACATTGCATGAGTATAGAAGAGACGGATACAGTGGAGGAGCTCTCATGGTACCATGACATTAAAGTCTTCCAAGAGATTGGCAACCTTCCATCTGGTGCCTCAATCATAGATAGAAGGACCATGGCACATCTATCATCAATGTATGTATTTGGAGCTAGGCACTTATACAAAAAGTCATACAACCAGATGCTCTTGCGATGCCTAAATAAGAAAGAGGTCAACGCCTTGATGTTGCAAGTTCATGCTGGAACATGTGTACAACAAATGAATGGGGTGCTACTAGCCAAGAAGATCATGCTACAAGGTTACTACTAGTTGACCATGGAGGCAGATTGCTGCCAGTTTGTCCAAAGATGTCATACCTACCAGATCCATAGGAATGTGATCCATGCTCCCCCACAACAGCTACACAACATGTCATCACTATGGCCTTTCTCCACCTAGGGAATTGATGTCATTGGTGCCATTTATCCAGCAACCTCTAATCGTCATTGTTTTATCTTGGTGGCTAACGACTACTTCATCAAATGGGTAGAGGTTGCCTCCTACAAAATAGTCACTATCGTGGCAATGGAGAAGTTCATTAGGAATAACATCATAACTTGGTATGGGGTCCTACATGCAATCATCTTAGACAATGGTAAGAATTTCATAGCTAAGAGGATTGAGGATTTCCTACAAAATAACCAAATCGCACACCACAGGTCCTCTCCATAATGTCCACAAATGAATGGCACAATCGAGTCAACCAACAAGAACCTCACTAAGATCTTAAAGAAAATGGTAGAGACTCACAAGGATTAGCATGAGAAACTTCCCAATGCAATGTGGGCTTATGGAACCTCCATTTGAACCTCAGCATGGGCAACTCCATGTTCACTAGTTTACGACATGGAGGTGGTTTTACCCATTGAACTAGAGATTCTGTCACTCAAAATTTTGAGTGAAGAAGAACTAAAAGATGTTTAATGGGTCGAAGACTGCTACATTTAGTTGAATGTAGCATAGGCTATAGGCTATGCATTTGTGACCATACCAGTGGAACCCTGCATGACTCCTTGATGCGTGAAAACACACGAAGAATCCCGATATGGTCACGACGAAGATGGTGAATTCGAAGAAGGAGACTCGACTCAGAAACATCAAAGAAGGATAAGAAAAGGTTAAGGAGAAGGAGTTGCCACCTAGTCTTTTAATGGAAAGACAAGGAAAACCACGATGCATAGGAATGCAAGAAAATGATGCAAATGAATGTAAATGAATGAATGCGTGTGTACTTCATGCCTAATGGATGTAACACTTAGCCATTGCGGGCCATAGAAAGGGTAAGGATTCATATTACGCATGGGGAAGGTGTTAAGCACCCCCATACGCCCATAGAAATCGGTCTTTCAAGGTTAACAGCTTGCTCATGATCTAGCGTGTGTATGCTTGTCTGCTCCTTATGCACATGCCTTGGATGAATGCAAAAACATGATACAAATCTCCAAGAAATAAGAGAAATGATAAGGAAAATAATTTGAGGGACAATGTAGTCATTGAAAATGCCGCTTTACTGTACGCCCTTGGGCGATAAGGAAAATCGTGGAAAATCAGAAATATTCGAAAAGCATCACGCAAAACAGCTGAAACTAGGAGAATCCGTGAAAGTCAAATAAGGGAAAATAATCCTCATCCAGGTCCATGTCGGCATTGTCAAGCCTGTTAATGTATGCCTTTGGGTGATAAATTCCCAACACAAATCATAAAATCGTGAAAATCGAAAAATATGGGAAAAATGATAAGATTGCAAAGGAAGGGCTTTTTTGGCAAATCAAGCCAAAAGATTATATTCCCTAGGATAGAATGGGGATCGTTGAGGAATCCAATGGGAAGCCAAGAAGTTAAAGAATAGTCAAATCAAGAAGCCAAGAATCAGTTATAACCGTCTAGATTCTAGGGCACCATGTCGACGATCCTTGCCAACTAATTCCGTTAGCTGAGACCGCCTCCTGTAACCACCAGCTCTGCTCACTTGGATCACTCGTCGGCTTCTACCATCATCAGGAATTGTGTGACCCGTCACTAGTCCAGCTACTGAACTTGGATGGAATCCCGACTCCTCTAGCGTGCATTGCTTGAGTGCTGAATGGAGATGCTGGAAGAAGGCACGAGGAAGATGTGACAAAGAGTGGCGCTACGAATTTCCCTTCCCATCGACTTTATCGAAAAAGACATTGGCTAGCTTCGACAAATGTTGGCGTGGCCAGGAAGAACGATCTCGATGCCTAGGAACCAAGCTCGGGTGATGAGAAGGCTTTTCTGATGATCTAGCTACCTGATTACGGCTCAAGCTATCCCCCTCTCCAAGCTCACCGACGAGAACTATGTAAGTTTATAGAGCAGTGTCGACGATCCTTGCTGAGAATTGGGAAGGAGCGGAGGCACAAGATCATGTGCTAAGGGAGCCAAGGTAATGAAATAGAGTGAAACTACAGGCTAATACTGTGGAAGGTTGGATGGATTCCTTTGTCAGTCTCCCTCATCGATGTAGGCATCGATCATCCTTGTCTAAGGATGTTGAGCATCGTCTTGAACCCAAGATGATAGGGGAGACAAGGAGGAAGAAGGAACATGCACGACGTGCAAAGATAAACAACAAATTCCCTCCCCAATCTATGCCTCCAAAATCGACGAGGAAAGAGAAGGAAGTGAGCATCAGGAACCGACTCCCGGCGACTCATGCAACCAAGCAATGCTAAAATGGTGACGAAGAAGTGTAGACGACTTACTTGTGACGTGTCGTGCATTGTTAGAGGCTTATCCGAGCTTGGGTGTCATCGACAGTGGCTGAGCTTGCCATTAGAGACGACGATGCTGGAACTAGATCGCTCAAGAAGGTCTGGAGTTGGAATGCTTGGGAGCTGGTAGCAATGATGGCGATGATCCCTTCAGAGTGACATGAAGGGGTTTAAATAGGCACCAGAGGTGAATTGGGGCCATGGATGCTTAAAGGTCTATGAAAGACGACGTTGATGATTCCCGAGGGTTTGAAATGGTGAATTTGCTACTAGATTATGGGCATAACGGTCCCTGGAGGTGAGTGGAACAAGGCTAGGTTCAATCCTAGCCGTCATTAATAGAAAATCAAGAAATTAAGCAGCAACAGAGACCTTTTCACCCTTCAGTACTGGAATAGGGAAATTTGCCAGCTATATCTACCACTTACTTCTGTCAGCTATATATGCCTGAAATCTACGCCACATATTACCAGTTGGAAGTCTTGCTTGGCCCAATAAAAGTCAGTCATGTAGTCTTTGAGCCAATTGACCACTTACTAAGGGACGATCGACAGTCAATGGTTGACATGAATGCTATTGGGGCAGTTGAATGATCACATCTGCTCCCATGGGTCTATTCACATCTGCCTGTAAAATTTGGGGAGTCTATAGATGCCACTCCCTAAACAAGGTCGAGGGTAATCGAGACTGATGCTGAAGATTGACAAGACACCCCGCCCATATCTGTGGGAGAGCAAGAGATTAGCATAACGTTAAAATCAAGGGGGCATCATAGGACACTATGCCTATCAACCGAAAAGACAGTTTGGTGGATGTCATCTAGGTAGCTTGGAGTACTAGCCCAAAAAAGGATTGGTCTAGCCCAACTGGGGCAAGATGAAAGGAAGGCACCATCGATTCCAACCATCTTGAGTAGAAATCGAAAGGGGCACGACAAGTTTTGAACTTACCAACCGAAGGATATGGCAAGTTTCGAACTTACCAACCAAAAGATGATAAGTTTCAGACTCACCGATCGAAAGATGGTAAGTTTCAAACTCACCGACTGAAAGATGGTAAATTTCAGACTCATCAACCAAAAGATGGTTAGTTTCAAACTCATCAACCAAAAGAGTGGCAAGTTGATGAATGCCAATCGGATAGTTTGGGATATCAACCTGAGGGGATGTACCTCTGGGTTTTGTTTCTTCCGAAAGAGAATCTAGAGGGAAAGGACTTCATCCATCTTGGAGCAAAGTCAAGAAGAAGTGTCTTTGAATTCCGTCCTCTCGAACGAGAATCAGGGAGACATGGACAAGTGTCTTTGAATTTTGTCATTTCAGACGCGAATTAGGGAGTCAAGGAAAAGTGTCATTGAATTCTGTCCTTTTGGACATGAAACAGGGAGACAAGAAAAAGTGTCTTTGGATTCTGTCCTCTTAAACGTGAATAAGGGAGAAAAGGAAAAGCGTCTATGAATTCCGTTCTCTCGGACGTGAATTAGGGAGACAAGGAAAAACGTCTTTGAATTCCGTTCTCTCGGACGTGAATTAGGGAGACAAGGATAAGTGTCTTTGAATTCCATCCTCTTGGACGAGAATCAAGGAGACAAGGAAAAGTGTCTTCGAATTTCATCCTCTCGAACGTGAATTAGGGAGATGAGGAAAAGTGCCTTTGAATTCCGTCCTCTCGGACGAGAATCAGGGAGATGAGGATAAACGTCTTTGTAAGACAAAATCTCAAAGACTGAACAGATGTTTACTTGTTAATATTGACAAGAGAACACAAAGTGTTGAATGATCTTATTTCAATTCCAAAAGGTACAGGGGTTTATATGCAAATTTCCCACAAAAAAGATCTTCACATACTTGGATAATTCACTATCTTGGTCAATGCTGAAGAAAGATTCTTGGAAGCTGGAGAAGAACTTAGGACCCCTTGGCATACTGTGAAACTTCTCCAGTGATGTGTGCTATTTCTACGGAAGTATAGGAAAATACTGCAACTTTCCCAGTCCTTGCTGTTGACCAACTCTGGGGACTTGAATCAAGTCACCCAGCTTTACCTAGACACCCTTGGATCATGATGTATGGAGGTATGTGATATTTTATCTTTGCTCAGCAATTTTGAAAATGTCAAGGACCTGGATGTAATTTTCACATAATTTTCGAACTAAACTGCAATTTCACTAGTTTGCTAGACTTCCATGACGAATTCTCAGTTTATGAGGTAATATGGGCAAACTTCACGTCTTACAACATTATTTCGACGTGCATCGCCCATGTAGAGGGGTCATTTGCAATTTTACTGGGTAAATTAAATTTTAGCCCTTGAAACTGATTTTGTTGAAACTTTCTCCGAGAACTTTGAAGGTTCTTCTCCTGATGGGCCTCACTTTTTGTTTGAACTGCAACAATATAGTTTGCATAAACCATAGAGCTCATTTCCCTACATTTTGTCAATGTGTAATTTCATGAAAAGAGGAGGGCTTATTTGCAATCTTTTATTTCAATTGAAATGAAAGAAATCTTCTGCGCTGTTCCTCCTTCCATCATTTCTTCCTCCCTACTTCGATTGCACTCTGCTTCTTCTTCTCCTCTCGCATTCAGACAACTAGGGCTTCAGAGTGGCAGCGTACGATGGTGACGGTGTACCTACATGGCGGGAGGCGACGACACTTACGAGCGGCAAAAGGCGTCGGCAAAATGGCAATCCTGGCGAAGCTGGTACGGTTTCCCCTCTTCTCCACCTCTGTGTTTTCCTGTGTACTGCTTTTTTTCTTTTTTCTGTGTTCCATCTTGTGGCCTCATCATTGGCGACTTGCTTGACGGTGGCCGGCGAGTTGGGACACGATGCTTCTTTCCTGCCCTCTTCTTGTTGTTCTTGAACATAATTTGTGTACAACGTGCCTGTGATTTCTGGCAACCCATTAGTGATTTGGATTGAGTTTGCAACTATTCATCGGACTATTGATATTCTTAATCACTTTTAATACCTTTAATCAACATTATTGCCTTGACTAACTTCACCTTTGCGTTTGCAATCCGATTCTGGGAGTAGCAGTGGTGAAGGCACACAGGAGGTCCAGGAAGTTTCTAGTTCTCAGACCCTTACCTTGGGTACAGTTAGGGAAACGTAGACCAGGACAATTGGCGAGAGCTCTGCCACAGGTTCACGGTCCTTAGGAGTGTTTGACTCCTGGACTCTCACTCATGGCCTCACTCCGTGTTCCTAGCCTCAGGCTTTCGGCTTAGGGTCTCCCTCTTCTGCTTATCGACCCGATCCGTTTCTCGCTCCAGATCACTTTTCTGCAGCTCATAGTCTCGATCTTCTGGATCGAGGTCATCTGTTTTAGCCTCCCAGACCTGAGCCACCAGCTCTCGGCCCCGTTTTATCGGTTCACAATCTCAGGCTTCTGGTTTGCAAGGCATTGTCGAGCCTGAGATCGTCGAGGAGGTGCAATCATTTTAACTACCTTTTTCGTTTGCAGCATTTTTTATCAGATGAACTGTAGTGGATCTATTCCTTTTTTTGTGCAGGAGTCTGGCATCTTCCGAGGTCAACTTTTAAATCCTAATCATATCAGCGAGAAGCCCTCTTTCCGAGTAACTACCTCCCTTGCTTCTTGTTTTAGTCAACACCCATTTCATGATGTACTAACCCTTCTTGTATTTTGACTTGACAGGCTCGGGATGCCAACCACATTATGCGGTGTCAATGGCATCCCATGCTTGAGCACTTTCGTAGGCTTCCCACCTTCCTCTACAACTTCCTTTTACACAAGTCGCCATTCGATCACTTTCTACATATTCTGGCGATGCACGGTCATTACCAGTTCTTCCAGGCTTTGGTGGAGCGTTGGAGACATGGGACGCACACTTTCCACTTCCCGTTCGGTGAGCTGGGGATCTTGCGGGAGCATTGGGCTCTTCTGATCGTGTTGTGTTTTGGGGTAGAGCCTATTACCGAAAAGACGACCCAGGGTTTCTTCTAGGTTTTGACACTGCTTGGACAAGACCCATCGGTTGGCATAAGGGCCTCTTTCAGTTTTACTTTGCAGTGGCTGCGATAGTGGCACCTATTTTGGCCAGACCCTACTCCTGGGACTACTGAGGTAGACTACGTCCTTCGCCACTTCATCCTTGAGCTGATCTATTTGATCTTTTGTGACACCTTTGGCCATTGTGTTCATGTAGACTAGCTAATCTACATAGCAGACCTAAGCCAGTTGGACTTTTACGACTTGGGTGGTGCCAGCTATGCCCACCTCATTCAGAGCTTAGATGTGGTAGCTCAGAAGAACTACCGCTCTTATATTGGATTATATCCTTATCTGACGGTATGCGACTTGTTTTCCATTTTATTTCAATTTTGTCAAATATAAACTACGCATTCTGACCTGTTTCCTGTCTTTCGCAGTATTGGTTAGTGGAGCATGTATTTCGGGGGCATTATTGCTATCGCCTTCATTGAGAGATGTTGCCTCTTCCGCACTAGTGGTGTGAGCCAAACCATCGAGTCGCCTCTAGCGTCTTTTCATATGAGGCATACAAATATTTACTTGGTTTACTGAGTATCGAGGATGTAAGTCCACTCTTTCCTCTACTCATCTCATTGCTACTGTTTCTTTTTATTAATTTTTAGAAATTCCTATAAATATGTTTAACACTTGCCTTTGATATTCTGTTAATGCATGTAAATCTCCTTCCTTCGTTAGGTATGAGGGGAATGACTCGACTCCCCTCAACACTGCTAGGGAACTAACTCACTAGTAGGTTAGACTTTATTATCACCAGCACTCCGTGTATTACCTACTTTGGCGAGTACGATAGCAATTCACGGATGAGTTCTGCATCTCAATTCCTTCTCCTACTGACATGGGCTCAAAGCCCGTCTCCCATGTAGTGGTGAAGTTTCTAAAAGCTGAGGCTGCAACTGTACGGAGTAGATGCATCCTTCAAATGGTCATGTATATGGACTACCTTCAGTGGTTTCGCCATGTTGGCAAACCACATCTATTTGGTGTTGACTTCCGGGAGAGCTAGCGTGGCATGTGGTTCGGCGCTGAGTGGGCTCAGGCAAACAACTCCTCTCAACCATATTCTATTTCTAACCTTGTTTCATTTTCTGACTTGTACTTTGCCTTGACCAGGGTTTTGCGGAGTGCTTTGCAACTTATTACAAAGAGATGAAACACTGGGAGGTATGAAACAAATCTTTCTTAAATTTAGTAGTTTTCCTTCACATAACTGAACTAACCACTGGGTTGTTTGTCTTTTTTTTTGTTCCTTGCAGGAGGTTCACTAGAAAGCCCTTCTTGAGGTATGAATTTATATTAGTCAATGGTTCAATTTATTTGATAATGTTATGCTTAACAAGCTACCCGTTGTCTGCAAGGTGGTAGGGTTGAGAGGTGCCTCAACCCTGACACTAGAGAGGAATTGTCAGTGGTCTTTGACCGCCAAGATGTCTCGAGAGAAGAAGATATTGCCACTTCTGCTATTGGGCCATCACGGGTCAGAGTTGCTTCTTCCAGAATCTCTCGAAGGATCAGTCGCAAGTGCCTCCGGACTGCCACTACTGCTGCTGCTTCCAGAAGGGATGACACTACCGACTCTAACGAGGACCAAAGTTCTTGGGAGGATTTGATTAGCTACTTCTTTTGTTTAGGAAATTATGATGTAATCTGACTTGATGTTCTGTAAAGACACATTTGTAAAAATGTGGCAAAACTGCATTTAAACATCAGAAAAATAATTCAGCTTGTTCTATATGTGTGTTTGTATGCCCTATATGCTCTACTACTGCCTTTGTAGGTTTTTAAAACCCTTTGCGCCAAATAGGCGAGCTTTATAAATATGTTGTACTGAATTTTGCACTGTAGGACTTTTTGTCGGCTATTTTAGTCGGTCTCCTTTGCCAATTATTATCGCCAGCAGTATCCACTTTCTTATGTCGCTTCCGATGTACACTTTGATCATGCGCCAGCATTAATCACCTGTCACTTTGATTCTGAAACAGTTGGATGTGCAAGCTACGTGAGTCACGTACTTCTCACCTACCTTTCACCTATTTGCCTTACCCACTCAACTCTTGCCTCACCTACTAATGGTAATGGCAATATTCTCTTACATCATGGATTCTTCCATCATCTATTTAAGCTCTAGGGTTCCACCACTTCTGCATCGGTATTTGAGTGAGAGAAAATCCTTGAGTTGAGCACTTTTATCCTTTTGCCAAAGGGATATGGTGAGCTTTATCACTTTTCCCCTCCTTTCCCTGCAGTTGATTAAAGTCCCTTTCTCTTTTGTTACTTATTCTGTGGGTTTTGAGGGGTTCCCAACTATGGTAATGCTTGTCCACTGCTCAGATGTACTACGGGATTGGATCACTAGATTGTCCTCTGATGATCTGGAAAACTCCAAGCCTGGGGGATCTCCACAAAATTTTTGGGCATAGCCAAGGTGGAAGTCAACCAATATTTGTTATGTGTGGCTGCCCGCTTCTAGAAACTAGCCTTCCATGTCTTCTATTTCGGACAAGTGGAGTTGACTCCAACACTAGAGGAAGTATGCCAAATATGTAACTTATCCAAGTTTCTGGGACCTACCAAATTCATGCAACATGATAGCTATGCCTCCGTGCTATGCCAACTAACAAGCCTTCCAACTGGCATTTCTGGGCAATGCTTGATCTACAAAGACGAACAATCTCCCATGCTCCAATTAGATAATATTGACGAAATTGCCGACAAAAAAGCAATTCTCGATGATGAGCTCTGGCTCCAAGGCTTTGTTGTCTGCTTCCTAGGAGAGATGGTTTTCAGTCACGGAAGAATGACTATGAGCATTGAGGTAGCTAAGTTCGCCCTTGCTGTTATGAGCCGACAAATCAATCTGTCTTCTGTCATTTTGGCAGAGACTTATCAGGCAATGGATCATTCACTATGTTGATGCTGGCACTTCTACTACTGCGGGGCCTTAGTATAGGTAGACGTATTTCCAGTATACATTTCATTCTCGTACACCACAAAATACTTCATGTGATCTAATCCGCCCCCAGGTTTGGTTGGCTGCACATGAGGGAGTTGAGATTCTGCACCCATAGCGTTCTTCTTTCAAGGCATACTGTAGCAATGGGCATTCTCAGACCATCACTTCCATTCAGGCAGCATATGTGATGCTAGAAATATTGACTAAGGACAGCGTAACCTGGTGTGTCTTTCCACCCACAGCTGAACCTTTTGCTGTTTTTTTAATGACGAGGACATGAGGCTGATCACTCTGCTAGGATTTTCTGGAGGAATAGAGTATCATCTGATTCGTGCGATGCGCTAGTTCGGGTACTGCCAAGATTCATTCACCTAGAGTCCAATGCCAGCTCGCTTTTAGTCCTACCCACTAAGTTCAACGGCCATGACCATTGAGCTATCTCATTTGCTTCAGCACTGTATTCAGTCTGACGGTGTCGCCATGGCAAAAGGCTATTGATATACAGTAGAGTATGAGACTGAAATCTGGGAGACTTGGCCTATCAACGAGTTCTACCCTTGTCCAACTCTGTTCCCTGATGTAAGAAATTCAAAGAGGTCACGTAGCAGCATAGATGTGTAGCTATTCTGCTTTGTTTCCTTTTGTACCCTGTCTGTTTCGAACTTGAATAAATTTTGGCTATGATTTCATTAAGATAATGCATCTTACATAGTGGCCTTGCCTTATACTATTGGGCCGATCTCAGAGAGAGCTGATTGAGTACTGAACCCCCAACATCATGTGTCAGACAGAGCTGATCGAGTGTCAACTCACTCTTGAAGGCTCCAGAATAATCTCTTGTCCAGGGGTATCTTTATTACTTGCAAGACTACTTGAAGAGACTATTAAGATTCCCATCTCTGACTGGCACATTATGAGAGCATCTTGTTTAATTTGTGTTTAGTAGGCAGCTCACATGCCCCTAGGCATGGAAGATTGTGTCCAATTAAGGCAGCTGACATGCCCTTAGTCAAAGTACTAGCTCAGTGTACATCCATCCGTAGGACAGCTGACATGCCCTTGGCATGACATTGATGACCTTAACCTATAAGAGCAGCTTGCATGCCCCTGGTTTAGGCAATGTCCTTCTGACCCTTTTAGGCTGAGAGTAGCCAACGTGCCCTTGGCTAAAAGGATCATATTAGGTTCCGCGACACTTCAGAATGATGCTCCTAGGGAGAATGCATGAATGTTGAATGGTTTATGGGATCTTACTAGCGTCCTTAGTATTGGAATGCTTATCGCTAGGTATTTAAGGGAATGGTAGCTCCAACCATCATGAGACTCTATCCAAGCTCCTAGATTTTCAGGTGGCTCTCTGGAAAGGTCATATTGTGTCTTAGGCTACATCCCAAACCCCAAAGGACCATACCCCTGCCTGTTTATACTATTTACTTTATTCTTTTCTCCCTCATAGGTGTATAGATTTACCTTATCCCTGGCTTCGAGGTAATAGGTACCTGGTCTATTGGTGGGGGAGTTGCTATTGTTTAAAGGGTTGGCTAGGCCCTTTAGGAATATGTTTTCCTAGGTATTCACTCCGACTCCTCTCCAAGATAAGTTGTAGGGATAGTGCTACCCAACACACCTCTCTCTTTAGGGTTGACTTCAATCTGCAACTTCTGTCTTCTACGTTTTTATGCTCTTTCACAGATATATTTTATTTTATCTCACACTCTCACTCTCACTCCTAACATTTTATCTTCGTCTTGGAAGTGTAAGTTCCACGAGTGGTTTGGATACTTCTCCCAATTTACAATGAAAGGAGACTCCCTCACTCTTCAGGTTACCTGGATAATGTGACCATGCCGATGGAACCCTTGCTCGGCTCTCCTCCTACCGGGTGCGTGGAAGCACACGAGGAAACCCGATATGGTCACGGTGAAGATGTTGAATCCGGAGGAAAAGACTAGACCCGGAAACACCAAGGGAAGATAAGAAGGATAAGGAAAGGAGTCGCCACCTAGTCTTTTAATGGAAAGACGAGGAAAACCAAAAACACAAGAAAACTGGAAAGCGAATAAGATGCAGAATGTATGTGTGTGCTTCCTGCCTAATTGACAATGCACAAATGAATGCAAGCCAGAGAAAGGGTAAGGATTCTGGTTATGCATAGGGAAGGGGTAAGACACCCTTATGCGCCCGAGAAAACTCGATCTTTCTAGGTTTCCCTATTGTCAATGGTCTATGGATGTATGCTTGCTTATTCTATATGCCCATGCTAAATATGATTGAAAAACATGCCAAATCAAAGTCAAGAAATGAAATAAAGGAAAAGCTAATCTGATGGTCAAATGTAGGCATGGAGAATGCCGCTTTACTGTACGCCCTTGGGCGATGAGGAAAATCGAGAAATTCTAGGAAAGCATCTCGCAAATCAGCGAAAATTCGAATACATCCAAGAAATTCAAAAAGGGGAAAATAATCCTCATTTCGGGACCATGTCGGATTTATCAAGCCTTTTAATTTACGCCCATAGGCGATGGAAAGCCAAAACAAATCTAAAGGCGAAAACCAGGAGAAATCTGGGAAACGACGAGAAAACCAAGCTCTGAACAAGCTAGAAAAGTGTGTGCAAAGTAAAGAAGGAAAGGCAAGAAAACTTGTGCGGAAAGATGTGAAAAAATGTGCAAAACGCATATGTGAGTGTAAATAGTGAGAATTCTAGAGGCCTTTATGCAAAAAACCCAAATTCTGAGGAAAACTAAAGTTCTGAAGCCCAAATCATCAAAAATACATAGGAAAACACATTCTATGCAATTATGAAGAAATCTGAGGTCAAATGTGCAAAAAAGTGCATTCCTAGTCAAATGAAGCATCCTAGGGGCCAAAATGCAATTTTACCACTAGAACAAGCATTTAAAACAATTCTGTGGAATTGTTCCAGAAAGTCTCAGGGGCAAAACAGTCATTTTACCCCTAAAAATAGGCATTCAGAGTAAAATCAGTGAAGTACAGGGGCTAAACTACAAATCGCCCAGCAGGATAAAGCATCCATAAGAGTTTTTGAAGAAACCAGGGGCAAAAAAGTAATTCACAAAGAAATAAAGCACTCAGAAGAATTTCAATAAAATCCAGGAAATTAAATGCAAATAAACTGAAGAAATGTGTATTCTGGAAGGTTTCAGAAGAATATAGGGGTTCAAATGCAAATTAACCAGCAAAAATAAGCATACTAGAGAATTTCAAAAGAATGCAGTGGCTTAAATGCAAATTAACCAGTAAAAATAAGCATGCTGGATGATTTCAAAAGAATACAAGGGCTTAAATGCAATTTTCACAGCATCTAGAAAACTTTCAGGAAAGCTTAAGGTCTTTTATGCAAAAATGTCAAATTAAAATGCATTAAAAGAAAATTTGAGGGCTTTTGCTATAGTTTAATGCTTGGAAAACATTATTTTAAATGTTCAGGGGGAAGAATGTAATATTTTCAGTTAAAACTTTATTCAAATGATTTTAGAAAAATGAGAGGAGGACCTATTTGTAATATAAGGACCTATGTGTAATACAAAAAGGACCTAAATGTAAGGAAAACAAAGTTTCAGAAGTTTATTAAAATAAATGTTTTTTTTTCTTTTTTAAATGAAAAAAGAAACGACAGTCACCGGCAATAGTGCTCCGCCGCCGTCGACCACCGGAGGGTGCACACAAGGCCTTCCCGTGAGATCAGACCACATAGGAGGCAAGACGAAGGAGAGTGGAGAAGATCCATCGGAGTGGATAAAAGATCTAACGGTGGGAGCGAGTCTCCCACCTACCTCGCCGTTGAGCTCTCCGGCGACGGTGCTGGAGAAGAACGAAGGCTGCGGCGAGGTGATCTGATGGTCGTGGAGGCCTCGAGGCATCAGGAGGAGCTTCCTCCTTCTCCCTGGAGCGAAATGGAGAAGAAAGGAGCAGAGGAGATTCCCGACGACCGTCGACGCCTTCCTCTCTGGCGAGCTACGTCGTTGCGACGACTAGGGGCCCATGGTGTGGTTCCAAGTGGTCTGGTGTGCTCATGGGAGGCTGCGGAGTGTTTCTGGAGGCACGGAGGGGTTCGAAGCTGTGGGAGACGTGCGTTTCCTCACTAGACTACGTCGTCTTCTCCAACGACGGCGACGTGGCGCGACACTGGTGAGCTTCTGGTGGAGGCTTCGTGGAGCAGCGAAACAGCGTGCGGAGGAGCGGAAAAGCGAGAGGGGGATCAAGGGAGGAAGGGACAACTCTCAAAGGCCAGGACCATGTCCTGGACCAACCCCCCCACCTAGGCAACCGAAAAATAGCTCCGGTGAGGCCTAGGGGCTAATTCCGACCAGAGACACCCTCTAGATCGATAAAAATCGACTCGAGAAGACTCTAGGGATCCTAGGGGACTAGAATTGGAGGCATAGGAGGTGAAAGGATGGCGTACCTAGTTTTGCAGTTGTGTGGATGACCGGAGCTGGCTACAGGAGGGGTTGGGGCTGGCTGTCGTGCTCTGGAACGCCGCGGGAAAACGCCTCCGAGCTTTGGGGTCTCTCCTCTCTCATTTTATTTTTCTCTAATTCTCTTATATTCACCTCCTATTTATAGGCAAACCCGGCTGTGACCGCGCGTGCCCGACCCGGAGAGGAGGAGGGGTAGGGAGGAGACCACAGCCATGCCAATGGATGGCGAAGGCGCAAAGATAAAAGAAAAAAAAATGGAGTCGCCACCTAGTCTTTTAAGGGAAAGACGAGGAAAACCACAAAAGGATGAATGCATGCATGGGATGCAGATAGGAAGGCTGGATGTCTGCTAACCAGAGGATGGGTAAGGATTCCT
>JAMKQA010020243.1:0-18208 GCA_024699735.1 Posidonia australis
TTAGGGTTTATTTAGGGATTTTGAGTTATTTATTGATTAATTGGGATTTTTGTGCTTATTTGGGTTTTTTGGGTTTAATTAGGGTTTTTGGATTAATTAAGGTTTTAAATTTTTATTAATTAAGGTTTTCAATGGATTTTCATTTTAATTCGGGTTTTTGGATTAATTAAGGTTTTAAATTTTTATTAATTAAGGTTTTCAATGGATTTTCATTTTAACTAGGGTTTTTGGATTAATTAAGGTTTTAAATTTTTATTAATTATGGTTTTCAACGGAATTTCATTTTAATTAGGGTTTTTAATTATTTATTTGGATCTTTAAGTGATTTAATTTGAATTAAGCTAAAATTTGGGTTTTTGTCTTATTTAATGGATTTTAATTTCTTTTCACTTGATTTGGGTTTAAAAATTCAATTAATTAGTGTTTTATTGAATTTTAAGTTGATTTAAGTGGATTTTAGCTGGATTAAGTGTTTTATTTATTTTTCAGTGAATTTTAATGGGTTTTAGGATTTTAATAGGTCATGTGGGCTAGTGTGAACCTAATTGAGCTTGTGTGAGCTAGGGTTTTGGTGGTCGCAACCAGAGCATCAACCGGAGGAGCCTGCTGCCAAATGAGCTCAAAATTGGGGTGTCTACAGATAGCCTTATCCAATGCCCCTTCACTTTGGCTGATACCCCCAGACTATCCGGTTGACGTCCGTCATCAGTCTATCCCTCGGTCGGAAGTCCGACATCTTGCCATGCATCCTCCCGGGCCGGATAGTCCGTCTTTCACCAGGTTTACCCGGGTCAATAAGTTTCAAAAACTTGCCCAAGTGCGCCTCAACACGGGTCAGGAAATCCCTCATGTTTCCCTCCGAGAGCTGAGCTATTCATTCATTTCAACATCACGTCATGCATTACCTAGCATCAAGGTCATTCTTTGCATCAGCATCACGCATGTGCCACGAGTCATGACTTTTCGGTGCATCCGCCGAATAAATGGCTCACGGCCCCACAACAAATACCACTCTCCCGCAGACTCAAGTGGGGTGTCTTGTCAACCTTGAGCATTGATCTCGATTCCCTCGACCTCGCTCAGGGAGGGGCATCTGTAGACACCCCAATTTTGAAGTCACATGGCAGTAGGCTCCTCCGGATGATACTCTGGTTGCAACCACAAAAATCCTAGCATACACAAGCACAATTAGGCCCACACTAGCCCACTCTAACCCAATTAAACTTGAAAACAAACAAATGAAATTAAATCCACTTAAAATACATTTAAAAACCCTAATTATTAAATAAAAACCCTAATTAAGTAAAATCCATTTCAAACCCACTTAAAATCAAATAAAAACCCTAACTAATCAAATAAAATCCTAATTAAGTCAAAATCCATTTAAAACCCACTTAAAATCAAATAAAAACCATAATTAATCAAATAAAAACCCTAATTAAGTAAAATCCACTTAAAAACGAATAAAAACCCTAATTAATCAAATAAAACACTAATTAAGTAAAATCCATTTAAAATCCACTTAAAATCCAATAAAAACCCTAATACAGTAAAATCCAATTAAAATCCTAAATTGATCCAAAAACCTTAATTAAAACACAAAAACCATAATTTAAAAACCTAAAAAGCGAAACCCTAAATCCATAAAAATTCCAAAACAAAAAAACCCAAAATAATTAAAACCTAATTTAAAACCAATTAATTAAACCTTAATCATGAATTTAACATAAATAAAAGTCCAAAACTAAACCCACAAAATCCAATTGAAAATCTAAAATTAAAACCCTAAAAATTCCTAAAAATTTCAAAATAAAAACCAAAAGAAAAAAACCTAAACGAAAAATCAAAACCCTAAGCCCATTAAGCCCAACACTATTTCATTCAAAAATGCAATTCAAAACTTTAGAAATAGTCAAAAATAATTCCGACGACCCTAATTTTCCGACGAGAACTCGGGCGAGCAATCCCGAGATATCCAGAGCAGATCTCAGCCTCCGTGATCTTTGGCCAACTTCCTCTGATCCACGTGCGTGATCTCACAGCGCCTAGTGGTTGAGGAGGAGGATCGAGGGCTCTAGAAAGCCTTGTTGGAGTATAAAGCTCACCTCGCCGTCAAAGCTTGAGACCTTCCACCCGTGAGCTTCCTGCAATCGAGAGCCTTTCTCCCTTAACCACCTACTCGCGAAGGCATCCAATCCCAAGCTCTTAATCTAGCAGCCATCTTCCCAGCAACCTGGGCCACTGGAGCATCGCCGGAAACGCCGCCGCTGCCACTGAAGAACGTCGAAGAGACAACAGCACACAGGTACCCCTTTCTCCCCTCTGTTTCAATTCATGGCATGCCCCCTTAGAACCCTCTAGACCTCTAGAGCGCGCCACGATGGAGCGGCACCTCCTACCTCCCGTCGCGACGCTTCCGGTGGTGGGTTCACCACCAGCAGCGAGGCACGGACTTTCCGACCTCAGGCGAGGCCCCTCAAGGGCCTCTCCTCCGCTTCTCCTCTCTCCTCCTCTTCTCTCCTCCTCCTCTTGTTTCCCTCCATTCTAGAGAAGCCCGCACCGTCGCAGTTGCTCCATCACTAACGCTGCCGATCGCCGCTCGCCGACGAGAGCACGTCCAAGTACTCCAGATGCTCTGGCACCGATCCACCTCCTTCGGAACCATCTCCGCGTCACCACGAGCGCCTCCGTGCCACTTCGCCACTGCTTAGACCTCCGCAGCAACCCAAACACCTCTATCGTTCCCATCGCCGGGTACAAAGGTGGGAGGAGCATTCTGGAGCACCTCAGAGCTCGCCGCTACCCCTCCGGAGCCTCACTGGGGCTCCCCAGAGCTTTCCCCGCTCTCTCTGCGCCATCCCAGCCCCCAGAGCACCACCGCATCGCGCCGTCATCGTCTCCGTCGCCATATAGAGCACCTTGCCGGAGCGCGAAGTGGGAGGAAGCCTCAGTCCTCCCCAGCGTTGCCCAACCATCCGGAGAAGATCGCCGTGCCTCCACGAAGGTTCCTCAGCCGCCGCGCGCGCCCCTCCGTTGCGGGATAGCCACCAGAGCCTCGCTGGAGAGATCGCTGGGGAGAGAACGCCGACGATCCTCCGGCGATCTTCGAATGGTCTCCTTTTTAGATTAGGCCATTTTAGTTTAAGCTTATTGTTATTAGGTCCTTAGTTTATTACATTTGAATCCTTTTTTATTGCATATGGGTCCAAACATTTGCATCATAGTCCCTGTAGTTTTAAAATTCATTTATTTCTTTTATTTCTCTATGCATTTTGCATGTAACCCCTTGAATGTTATATTGTTTAATTTCTAACATATTAATGCATGTTTTTATCATATCTAGGTCCCTAGAACATGTTTTCCTTACATTTAGGTCCTGAACATTTACAGTTAACCTTGAAGCTTTTTAAAAAATGATGTTTTCTCTGTAAAATTTGCAGTCTGAGCCCTAAGATATTTAAAAATCACACTGACTACTATTAAAATGCAATTTTCTTTACAGGTTGGTCCTAGACTTTTGCATTAAGCCCCCAGAACTTTAAAAAATGAGTTTTCTTTGTGTATTTTGCATCCTAGACCTTAGGAAACTTGATAATTGCACTAACCAACATAAAATCCCAACTTTTATCACTTTCAGGTCCAGACATTTTGCATAAAAGTCCCTTGATTCACATCAAATCATTTCTGAACATAAAATTTACATTTTGACCCTTGATTAATTCTAAATTCATCATTTAGGGTTTAAAATGTTTTCTTGCATGTTTTGGGGCATTTATCACTCATAGCATTTCATGTTTTGCATTTAATCATAAATTCCATTTGAAAATCATGTTTTCACTGAGATTTGATGTTTAGCCTTACATTTTGGTCACATTTGCACTTATGTGTGAATTTTGCACTTAGACCTTGACTTTTCAGATTTAACTTGTTTTAATCCTACATTTCAGATTTGACTTGTTTTAATCCTACATTTCAGATTTTTGATTTGATTTAGATTTCATCACCCGAGGGCGTACAATAATAGGCCTAAGGGTCGACATTGTCCCTACCACGGATTATTTTTCTGATTTTTTATTTTCACGACTTTTTCATGATTCTGAGGACTCGGGTTGACTTGGCTTGTCATCTTTTTGATATCATTATGTTTTTCAGAAGCGTTCTTTAACAAAACCTCGTCATTTCATGTGATTTTTTGCGATTTTGTCAATTCATGTGGATTTCTTCGCAGCTTTCTCACACTGTCTTGCACATTCATCCAGTCTTGTCATGGCATACATATTAGCATGATAGAGCATGATCTAGATTTAGCAAACATCCATCTAGCCTTTAGCAAGCAATTAGACTAGAAAAAAACTAGAGTTTCTTTTCATGCATTTAAGTACAGAAGCTTTGCATTTAAGACCCTGAGCTTTACTGAAACTATTTTGAATGCATATTTTTCTATCAAAATTGCAAGTTAAACCTTGAAAATTCATATTTTTGCTCAATCGTGACCTAAATTGCATTTTAGCCCCGGAATTTTATTGATTTCTCAATGTATGCATGTTCTCTAGGGTAAATTTGCATGTCAATCCCTAGAACTTTAAGTTTCCTAACATAAACTCTTTTTCTTGCACATTTAACCCTGAATTTCTTCAGAATTGCATAAATACATGTTTTAATGGCAAAATTGCACGTTGAACCCAAGGAATCTTGAATTGGACCTAAAATGCACAGTTTTGCACATTTGACCCCATATTTCTTCAAAATTACATAAAATGTGTTTTTCTATGTATCTTTGATGGTTTAGCCTTAGAATTTCAGTTTTCATTCAGAATTTGGGAATTTTGCACAAAAGCCCTTAGAATTTACACTTTTTACTCACACATCCATTTTGTACATTTTGTTGCTATTTTTCATGCATATTTTCTCGTGTTTTGTTCCTTATATCGTGCACGCATTTCTAACCCATTTCAAACTTGTTTTTCCCATCATTTCTCAGTTTTCTTCTGACTTTCACGATTTTGATTTGATTTGGCTTTCCATCGCCCGAGGGCATACATTAACAGACTTAACAATGCCAACAATGTCCCGAATGAGGATTATTTTCCCCAATTTGATTTTCTTGGATTTATTCAAATTTCTGCTGATTTGTGAGATGCTTTCCGAGTATTTTTGATTTTCACGATTTCCCTCATCGCCCAAGGTCATACAGTAAAGTGGCATTATCAATGCCTACATTTGTCCCTCAGATTATTATTTTCTCTTTTTTTTCCTTCTTCATTTGTTCGATTGGCATATTTTCGCAGTCATCTTTAACATGTGCACTCAGAATAGGCAAGCATACACACAATAGACCATTAGCAAGCAGGAAACCTAGAAAGACTGATTTCTTCGGGCGCATGGGAGTGCCTAACCCCTTCCCCATGCGTAACAAGAATCCTTACCCTTTCTGTGGCCCACGTTGATTTGTGCACTACATCCATTAGGCACGGAGCATGCATATGTTTTCTTCGCCTTGGTTTCTTTTGGATTTTTCCTCTGTGTTTGGTTTTCTTCGTCTTTCCATTAAAAGACTAGATGGTGACTCCTTTCCTTATCCTTTCTTATCTTTCCTTTGTGTTTTCGAGTTTAGTCTTCTTCTCAGGATTCACCATCTTCGCCGTGACCGTATTGGGACTCCTTGTGTGCTTCTACGCACCGTAGGAGAGGCATGCAAGGTTCCACCGACATGGTCACAGGAATTAGCGACTCTTACTGGGGATAACCAGATTCTGGCTTTTGTTTTGGTCTTTTTTCTTGTCTTTGGTCTATATATATTTTGTGCAAGCTTGCTAGTTCTATTTGCTTGTACATATTTCACTGAACATGCCTTTTCGTGCCTTTTTACACTATTGCTATGCCACTGCACATGCACAAGACCTAATTCATGTTTTTTTTGTCGATACTTGCTTTTATTCACCTACTTGTGAGCACTACACCAGCACATTTCATATTCATGCCTTTTGCTTCATTGAGTGACTGTTTAGATGCCATGATAGTGTGTTTTATCCCTTTTATGTATTTTCGATGATTAGGAGAGTAGAGACATGTTTGCCTCTTTATCTGGTTAAAATAAAATACACAAAATCAGATAAACAAATAATAAGGCATAACTAGAGACAAATACTCACAATTCCCCATGGTTTAATAAAACACAAGTAAAAGACACAAAAGCATATTGCATGATTGATCATATAGGGCATTCATCATCTTCTCTGAGTCCACTTACAGTTTACGAAGGACAATTCTTATAGCCCGTTCTATAGCTTTGGTGTAAAGCGTGTTGCTAGTTTGTTTCCCCTTTGGCTGGGGTCGTGTCGGTGCTAGTAGAGGGTACAGCTCCATGCTACTGTAAGAGACTAGGCCACCAACGCACCATCCTTTCACTACCTACGCTCCGGCCAGGATTTAGAACAGGAACCTTACTTTTCTAACCAAAGTCAAAATCCCAAACCCATGAGTGTGTCCCATATAGTCAACCCCATGTGGGACATGCATGGTAAGAGAGCGCATTTTAGTAGCATTCATGCCACCCTAACGAACAATTGCATAGCTCACTTGTTTCTTTTGTTGTTTTGTCTTCTTTTCTTCACTAGCCCCTTAGGCTTTGTCCTTTGTCAGGTATAGGGTTTTGTGTGCGAGTTCCTAGGTCTGAGTCAGGGAGTTCCTTTCTGTGACCTCAGTTTCGAGGCACTATTCTCGACCATCTTTCCTTGAGCTATACGTCACTTCCGATGATAGCTCCTCATAGGTGTCATCCTCTAGTTTGCAATCGCAGCCTCATCCTTACTCGTTTGCGGTCCGTTATGGCCCAACGAGCTTCTGAGACTTTTGCACTAGCTGCTTCGGAGGCCATTCTTGTTTCTGCCCCTCCTTCTTCTTCTACTTTGACATCAGTCACTCCATCTGCACTCCATGACAGCCACTTTCTGGCACTTGGAGTTCCCTGTCCTCTGATTTCGGGACACTGGCAAACTCTTGTTGGTCTGGAGCCCATAACCGAGGTAGTTACCATGACTACCACTAGGGCATCTGATCTGATGATGTCCTCTCCTTCAGTTGACTCTACTCCGTTTGACACACAGCTGGTTGTGATTGCCTCTTCAGTAGGATTTCAACCCGCAACATCCTTGAACTTCCAACCCCCTCTGACATCTCTTCTGCTTGCTCTTCCGACCCTCAGTACTGCTACCGACGGTTCCATAATTGTGCAATCTCAGCAACTTCTGGCCCTTGCACAGAAGTTGCAACGCATGGCTTTCTCTTTGGATCCTACTCTGACTACGCCTGTTTGTCCTATTCCTAAGGACCCCACTCTGCATGCTCAGGCACTTCATGTTGCACCAGTCACACTGCCACCGCAGCTGTTGCCACAGCTTCACGTTGTCCCGACGATGGGCGCTGCTACTCTGCCGATAGTATCATTGCCACAGCATGCATAGATATTCCTCCATCTGCTGGTGGTCCGCCTTTTGGGTTGACAGGAGTACAACGGCCTGTGAACCCAACCGTACCGATTCAGCTGCTGTTACTCCCATACACAACAACACGCCCAGCACAGCATTACATTTCTATACCCCTATTTCAGATACAGGCTTCAGCATGCACACCACCACAGATAGTACACATGCACGGGTATGTTGGTCATCAAGCCACGCCACCAGGTGGCGAGATGATAGATCCAGAGGACCACCCAGGTGCTACGGAGACAGTGTACGCAAGACCCGCCCCAGCTGCACAATCATTGTCAGCAGCGACCCCAAATGCACATCTCACTAAGATGAACGACTTGGAGAAAACACTACGACAAGTGCAAAGCGGTGACCGCCAGCCTTATACCTTTCGGGACCTCTGCTATTTCCCAGTGGCCATACTCCCTTCGAACTTCCATATCCCGGAATTCAAAAAGTAATGGGAAGGGCTGCCCAACTTCACACCTTAGGGAATACTGTGGCGATCTCGCTCAGTTACAAGCTGACAAGAGACTTCTCATTCGCCTCTTTCAGAAAAGCCTCACAGGTCCAGCTTTGAAATGGTTCACATCTTTTGATAAGGCCACTATAAAGACCTTGAATGATCTCAACCAGGCTTTCCTGGAACAATATTCCTTTAACCTCGACATGGTCCCAAAGTGCGAGGACCTAGTCGCCACAAGGCAGAAGCCCCACAAGCCGTTCGGGGAGTACGTCGAGAACTAGCGAGCCCTCGCATCACAAGTTCGCGATTGACCTTCTGACGAAGAGTCTATCGAAATAATAATTCGATGAGTGCAACCAGCCATTGGGGCTCTGCTAAGCATTCTGCCCATTTCCACCTTTGCATCCCTGATCAAAGCTGGCACCCGTGTCGAGAGCTCACTGAATAACAGAAGCTTTCAAGCATTAGCAGCATTCGTAAAGCAAACCATGGATTCAGGCGGAAACAGCAACAACAATGGTGGCAACAATGGATCCAACACTAGGTATGCACGGAAGAAGGATTCTGCCAAGAATGTTGTGGCATATGTCGAAGCTCCCATTATGCCAGTCAGTGTGGTGAGCTCGCCAGCTCAAAGTCAGGTAGTCTACACTCTAGCACCTAGTTCACCATGCACATCACAGATCACCACCACTGCTGAGCCAGTCTACCAGCCCGCACCAGCAAGGCAAGGGCGCTACCCTGGACCATGACAACCTCCACAACCTAAGAGGGATTACACTCCTCTAGTTGAGCCTCTGAGTGTCGTGTTTGCTAAGGTAGCATCATTCCTGAGGCTTCCGGAAATTCGCCCACCACCGAATCCACTTGCACCGTGGTTTAAAGCGAATTTATATTGCAGTTACCATAGAACCGCAAAGCACTCAACGAATAACTGTTATACACTCTGGAAAGCAATTCAGAACTTGATTGATCGAAAGTCATCAGTATTAACACACAGGAAGTAGAGTCCACGCCCACTGCATAGACACCTCATTCCTCTACATCCACATCTAGCAGCATAGTCAACCGACCTTTGCCTGAGCATGCACCCAGAACTTCGGGAGTTCATTTCCTTTCTTCTGATGAGGCTACACCTTTTGATCCTTCTCTTCTCATCCATGATATTTCAGAACAGTTCCCCTATCAACTTGCTCAGTCTTTCATTGAAGCTTCCAATTCTGCAATCAATATGATCCAACTGACTACTCGACTGAGGCGCAGGGCTACAAGACCTACTATGCAATCCACCCCTTCAACAGTCTATTTGTTAGCCAAACCAAGGCAAGACCTGGCCCACCAAATACCAACACCTACTCCACTAGCTTCGGTCCCAGTGGAATTGAAGGCCTTGCTCCTGTAGTCATCAACTTGGCACAGGATACTCACCGCATGCCTTATAGCTATACCACAAAAATGTGTGCTGAGGTAACGTGGTCAGGACGGGTATACAAGGCCCCAGTTCTGGCAAATAAAACTATCCAACCCACAACTTCACCTTCTCAACCAAAGAACCAGATCCCTAATCAAATCCCTGAAGAGACAATCCAGAGAACTAACCCCACCACTGCCAAGACTGACCCACCTATAGCTGACATCACTGCCCAGTTAAAGAAGGTCAATGCAGACATCCCCATCTAGGACCTAATCCATACTTCGGCTAAACACCGAGAGGCATTTCTCCAAGTTTTCCAGGCTGCTCATGTTTCCCCAACAATACAACCATCAGCCTCGGAAAGCATGGTAGGGATGATAGCCGCATCATAGGTCATTTCATTTTCTTGCTCAGAGCTTCCCCCAACAAGGACTAATCATAATCAGCCTCTGTTCATCATGGTGCAATACAAAAATTTCCGCATTCCTCTCACTTTGGTGGATAATAGCGTCGGTTCAAATGTCTGCCCCTTACGAACTGCAAGCCAGGTCGGCTTTAAATCCGAATACATTACTCCAGCCGTGAAAGGGATGACAGTGCTCGATAACACGCACCATGATGCTCTAGGGATTTTGATCATTTCCTTAATCATTGGTCCGACTCATTTTGAGGTCGAGTTCTATGTTGTCGACCTCGAGCCGTCTTTCAATCTTCTGTTTGGGCATCCTTGGCTCCACAAGCATCAGGTTATCCCCTCAATCCTTCACCGAATGATTATGTTCCACTGGAACAATGACATTGTCGTTGTGATGGCGGAAAACCTTGAAAAGGAAAAGGTTGATACTGTCCATTTTGACCTTAAGCCTCCTGATGTGCTCTACCATGTCGACCGTTTTGAATCGGTCAATTTCATTCTAATTCTCGAGCGTGCCAGCCATTTGGCTGCTTTTGGCAACCCTTTTTTGATGGTAGAGAATATATGTCAGTGATGGGGGTACGAGAAAGGAGCACCTCTCGAGCGGAATGGCCGAAGAATTGTTGAACCAATTGCTCCAGAGAAAAGGTGAGAGTTTGAAGGACTGGGATACAAGTGGAAACCACAAGATGGATACTCGAAGCATTGTAAGTTCCAAAAGTTTGTTATTCCACGAGATTTAACTAACTTTGTAAGTGCAGGATTGCTAGATCCCAATCAGAATTTTGTGCTTGCAAAGCCTGAGCAGGATAAACCAGTCAAAATGGATATGTGTGGAAGATTATTACTCAGAGGAGGAAATTGTGGACTCCATAGTAGATTCAATATCGTCCATGCCACCAGAGATAGCTACACTGGCATTGCCACCTCCGGAGTCAACTAATGGGCTTTCCACAAATCTAGCTGCAGTCTTGGATTTAGTAGGGGCAGCTTCAATGGTAGTAGCATCAGAATATCAGTCAGTTCTGAAGGTGCGGCAGTCGAGACAGCGGAATCATCGCCTGAGGTGTTAGAAACTACTAGTGCCAATTATGTGGATTTTGCTTCCGATGAAGATGAGGGGGATGCTATAGTAGCACAGGTTGACAGCATGCTCAGCGATTTGGAACTTCTGTTTCAAGAACAATTTGCAGTGCTGGCGGAAGACGCACAAAGTGAGCTCAAGCGCAAAAAAGGGAAAGCAATAATGACATAATGCACTGTAGAACAGACAATTACACAGGATCAGTCTGCTATTATGACCCTGGAGGAGAATAGAACACTAAACGCTAGACCAAAAGAGTTTATCTCCTATCAGTCGGGAGGTGAGTCAAAGTGGTATTATCAGTCTTGGCCCCGCTTGAGCAGTGGGGTCCCGAAAAAAAGATCCTGAGTTAGGCTCAAGAGGGAATGTGGGCGGCAGCACTCACATCAGTCAGTCAGAGGACAACTGCCCATCTGTTACACATGTTGTTAAAGAAAATCATGAAAATAAAAACTTTTGCCTACATAATAAGGCTGTGAAGGAAGTAGGACAGCCAGATACATCTACAAGTTCAGAAATAGTGGAGTTTGAGGTCGTTAGAGATGCATACAAGAAAACCAGGGTTACAATAACCATACTAAAGCATCATCATAGTCAGAATGCTGAGAAAGTGTACACCTTCGAAGACACTGATCCATCATTCTAGCAAGAAGTCCTTCCTAAGCTTATTGCAAGTGGAGAAGAGGATGATGCAGAAATAGAAAAGGAAAGTCACGATGCACCAGAATTCCAGCCTTATGATGATGATCCAGAAAGCCCGAACTTGCATGTAGAAGAAGAAACAGAGTCTGTAAACATTGGCATCAATGAAGATGTCAAGGAAGTGCGGATTAGCACCAGACTCACAGCACAGGCCAGAGCAGAACTTGTTGAGCTTCTCCAAGAATAAGCAGATATCTTCGCCTGGAGTTACGATGACATGGTCGAGCTAGACGTTGAGGTAGTGGTGCACACATTACCGCTTAAACATGACGTCAAGCCAGTTAAGCAAAAGTTGCATAGATGGCGACCACAGTGGTTGTTAAAATTGAAAGAAGAGATAATGAAACAGCACAAAGTTAACTTTCTAAAGGTCGTCCTCTACCCAGAATGGTTAGCGAATGTGGTTCCAGTACCTAAGAAAGATGGTGGAGTCCGAATGAGTATTGATTACAGGGACCTAAACAAAGCAAGCCCAAAGGATGATTTCTCGCTCCCACACATTGATGTGTTGGTAGACAATACTACAAGACACAAAATGTTGTCGTTCATAGATGGATTCTCAGGTTACAATCAAATCCGAATGGTAGAAGTGGACATGGAGAAAATGTCCTTTATTACCCCATGGGGAGTGTTCTGCTACAGAGTTATGCCATTTAGGCTCAAGAATGCCAGAGCCACATATCAAAGGGCAATGATAGCATTATTCCACCATCTCATGCACCAAAACATCGAGGTTTACGTGAATGATATGATTGCTAAGTCAAAGGAGCCTAAAGAACATATTGTTTGTTTGAGGAAGCTCTTTAATCACTTGCGAAAATATAAGCTGCAATTGAACCCCAACAAGTGTGTATTTGGTGTGTCATCAGGCAAGCCTGGGATACATCATTAGTCAAGGAGGAATCGAGGCAGATCTGAGCAAGGCTAAGGCCATCATCGAGATGCCTCCTCCTACAACAGAAAAAGAAGTTCAAGGGTTGCTGGGGCAGTTGTAGTATATCAGTCGGTTCATTGCCTAGTTGACAACAATTTGTGAACCAATCTTCAAGCTTTTCAAGAAGAACGCACCGATCCGCTAGAATGAGGAGTGCCAGGAGGCATTTGACAAAATCAAGAAGCTCTTGGTAAGACCACCAGTCTTAGTTCCTCCGACACCAGGACGTCCTCTGTTGCTCTACTTGTCAATAACACAACATTCAATGGGCACTGTCTTGAGTCAACATGATGAAACAGGTTGCAAGGAGAGGGCCATTTATTATCTGAGTAAAAAGTTCAATGATTGCGAAGTAAAGTATACCGCAATCGAGAAAGTTTGTTTGTCCCTCATCTGAAGCACACAATGCTTAAGGCATTATATGATGGCATATCCAGTTCTATTACTGGCCGACATGATCCCATGAAATACCTGTTTCAGAAGCCCGCACTAGTGGGTAGATGTGTCAAGTGGCAAGTGCTCTTATCTAAGTTTGATATCACTTTTGCTACTCAGAAGTCAATGAAAGGACAGGGCGTGGCGGACAACTTAACAGATTTACCCTTGCCAGAGTATCAGCCTCTGTAGACTCAGTTCTCTGATGAGGATATATTGTTGGCCATGGAAGAGGAAGAGTCAGTTGACTCTCGAGATAAAGATCAGTGGCAGCTTTACTTTGATGGTGCAGTTAACAGGAGAGGCATGGGCATCGGTGCAGTGCTGGAGACCCCGTAAGGCCAAATGATCCCACTTGCTCGAAAGTGAACCTTTGTGTGCACCAATAATGTGGCAGAGTACGAGGCATGTATTCTTGGCTTGCGGGCTGCATTAGAACATGGTGCATGGAAGATGCATGTGCATGCTGATGCCATGTTAGTTATCTCACAAGTTAATGGCAACTAGAGAACCAAAGACCTGAAATTAGTTCCATACCATAACCATCTCTTAAAGCTGATGGCCGAGTTCGAGGAGATACGCTTTTCCTTTATGAATAGGGCCAAGAATGCTTATGCAGATGCACTAGCCACTCTTGCATCCTGGTTATCCATACCAAAGGATGACACAGTGAAGGTGTCAGTAACTTGCACAGACCAGTCGGCACACTGCATGAGCATAGAAGAAGCAAATTCCACAGCTGAGCTCCCATGGTATCATGACATCAAAGTCTACTTGGAAACTGGGAGTCACCATCCAGATGCATCAGCAGCAGATAGAAAGACCATGGTCCGACTGGCTTCAAAATATGTGCTTGGAGCAGGTCACTTGTATTGGAGGTCTTACAATCAAATGCTTCTACGCTGTCGTGATAAAAAGGAGGCCGACACAGTAATGTTGCAAGTGCATGCTGGGACATACGGGCCTCACATGAATGGGGTATTATTGGCCAAGAAAATAATGTTACAAGGTTACTTCTGGTCAACCATGGAGACAGACTGCTGTCAGTTTGTGCGAAGGTGTCACAATTGTCAAGTCCATGGCAACTTTATTCATGCACCACCATAGTAGCTCCACAACATGTCGTCACCCTAGCCTTTCTCAATATGGGGAATAGACATCGTCGAAGCTATCCACCCAGCAGCTTCCAATGGACATCAATACATCCTAGTAGTAATTGAATATTCTACAAAATGGGTGGAGGCAGCTTCTTACAAGACAGTGACCACCTCCGTGACTGAAAAGTTCATCAGGAACAATATCATTACCCGGTATGGGGTCTCACATTCAATCATTTCTGATAATGGGACAAATTTCACAACCAAAAAGGTTGAGGATTTCCTACAGGAGTTCCATATCAAGCATCACAGGTCCTCCCCGTACCGTCCTTAAATGAATGGGGTTGTGGAGAATCCACCAATAAGAATCTAGCCAAGATTCTTAAAAAGATGGTGGAAACACATAAGGCCTGATATAACAAGCTCCCATACGCTTTGTGGGCTTATAGAACATCAGTCCGGACTTCAAATGGAGCAACTCCATATTCTTTAGTATATGGTATGGGAGCAGTCGTACCAATGGAAGTGGAGATACCATCGCTCAGAGTCCTGAAAGAAGCAGAGCTAGAGGAGGCGGAGTGGATTGAGGACTGCCTTGTTCAACTGAACTTGATAAATGAGCATCGATTGCAAGCTATGCATCATGCGCAATGCTATCAAAAATGCATGGCCTAAGCTTATCAGAAGAAGGTCCGACCAAGAAGCTTTTTGCCAGGGGACTTGGTCTTGCAAGCAATACATCTCCCCGATAGTCGTGGCAAGTTCAGGCCCAATTGGCGTGGACCATTCATGGTCAAACAAGTATACTCTGGAGGAGCTGTCATCCTTGAGGACATGGACTGCATCGAATAGTCAGAGCCAGTTAATTCATGCTACCTGAAAAAGTACTATCTGTGATAATAAACAGTGTGTCCTCACTCTGCGACACTGACACTTTCCTCCATGCATGCATGAATTCATGTTCTTTTGCATCCATGTAGCCATGCATCACAGCACATACTAACCCCCATTCAGTAGACATATTGTAGACACCCCAATTTTCTGATTTTGCAGGATGGAGATGTGGTGGCTGAGCTCTAACCCTCATTAGGCCCATTTAATTCATGGAAGTCTACTTGGGCCCATGAAGGCCCACATAGGCCCATTAAACCTTAATTGAACTTACTTGGGCCCATTCAATTCATTAAAGGTTCATTTAGCCCATTTAGGCCCATTCAGACGATTTGGGCCCATGGGGGCCCATAAGGCCCATATGGGCCCATTAAGCCCAAATTGAACCCAAAAGCCCATGAAGGCCCACCATGAACAATTTAACCCATTCCTTTTCTTCCAATCCATATTTTATTTCTCCTTCTCCACATACATAAATCATTTACCTTTTTTATACCAAAATCACATAAGCCTCCCTTCTCACTGAACTCACTCATTTCTTCACCAATCTCCCATGAATTCAGCCTGAACCATTCTTACTCACTGAGCTCAGCCTCCAGTCCATCTCATCACTGGATCATCAACCACCCAAGCTGCCCCAGCCATTGGATCAGCCATCGATGGAGGCACTGGATCACTGTTCATCCCAGACGGTGAGTAGGGGACAGATTGAAGCGCGAGGGGGACAACTGTTAGCTGTCTATAGGGCAGTTACGACTTCGGTTAGGAGTCTGTTAATGATTCTGTTACGTGTCGAGTGCCCTGCCGGAGTGGTTTGTTGGGTTGCTCCTCACCTATATAAGGGGAGGTAGAGGCAGTGAATTGAACAGGACCACATGAGAGAAAGCTGATAGCAAGGGAGAGAGGAGCAGAGTGCCAGAGCCATCGCAGAGAGGTGCGACAGCCATTTCCAGAGCTCCGGCAAGGTGCAGAGTTTCTCCAAGTCATGTTAGCTTCCTCTGATCCCTCCTGGTCTTTAGTTTTGGTCCCCTAGGTTCTCCTTCTCTTCCTGGGGCGTTTCCAAGGGATCCAGAGTGATCCTTTGGCCAGCGGAGGTCCGTCGTGCCCCGCCATCGCCGCTCTCCAGCTATAGAGGTGGGGGGGCAATCCAGAGATTCCCTTGGACCCCCGAGCACTCTCTCCTCCTCCTCTGGTCATCCTTGCGCTTCTCCGCTCCTTGGATCGTCGTTCCACCGCTCCCGACAGCTCCGCACGAGACCGCCGAAAAACTGCTCTAGTCCCGCCGTCGCCAAAGAAGAAGACGGGATCCAGAGGAACCGCGCCAGTCTCCAGCCCCTCACACTACCCTTGTCATCCAGAAACGTCCCATGGCATGCTCCGAGCTCCCAAAGCCACCAGCAGCGCGAATTGAGCCTCGGATCGCCTCCACAACCGCCGTCGCTGGAGTGCCGTCGTGATTGATCGAAGAACTCGCTCGAGCAGCCTATTTCACTGAGGATCGATAGGGAGCACTCGACTCAACGCCTTGAAGCCTCCAGAAGCCCTGGATTGCCGCGCTGCAGCCCCGACAGACCTCCTTGTAATAAGGAGGCGGTCGGCGGTCGGCGACGAGCTCCGCGCCGCAGCCCCTGGATTCCCTGGATTGCCCCCTCCAGCGGTCGACGACGGCGAGCTCCGTCACCGGCGACCGTCGTTTCTTTTTTTCATTTAAA
The DNA here is from genome assembly GCA_024699735.1 of Posidonia australis. Classification (NCBI taxonomy): domain Eukaryota; kingdom Viridiplantae; phylum Streptophyta; class Magnoliopsida; order Alismatales; family Posidoniaceae; genus Posidonia; species Posidonia australis. Next base: position 16,623 of record JAMKQA010020243.1, read on the forward strand.
AGACATTTATTTTAATAAACCTCTGAAACTTTGTTTTCCTTGCATTTAGGTCCTTCTGTCCTTACATTCAGGTCCTTTTATTACAATTAGGTCCTTCATTCATTTTTCTTAAATCTTTCGAATAAAGTTTTAACTGAAAATATTACATGTTTTACCCTAAACATTTAAAATAATGTTTTCTGAGTTTAAAACTTTAATAAAAGCCTTCTAGAGTTTTTAAAATGCTTTTTGCATTAGACAAATTGCATAGAGGCCCCTGAGCTTTCTTAAATTCTTTTTGGAAGTTCATTTTTTCTCTTGAAATTGTATTAAAGCCCTTGTATTCTTTTAAATGTTTCTCAATGCACATTTTTGATGGTTAATTGGCATTTAAACCCCTGGAGTTTTTGAAAATGTTTCTAAAGCATGTTTTCTCAAGGTAAATTGCACTTTAACCCTTTGTCTTTACTGATATTCTACTGGATGCTTTATTCTGCTGGGTAATTTCTAGATCATTTCTATGACATTTTTCTTGCATTTTTACCCTGATTTTATGCAAAATTGCTTTAAATGTATGTTTTAGTGGTAAAATTGCATTCTGACCCCTAGGAAACTTCGTTTTGACTAGGATTGCACATATTTGCACATTTGACCCCAGAATTCTTCATACTTGCATAGAATGTATTTTCCTATGTATTTTTGATGACTTGGGCTTCAGAACTTCATTTTTCCTCGGAATTTGGGCTTTTTTGCACAAAACCCCCTAGACTACTCACATTTTCATTTATACTTGCATCTTGCATGGCTTTTCACATCTTTTTGCACAGATTTTATCGTCTTTTCTTCCCGACTTTGCGTATGTTTTCCTAGCTTGATTTTGGCTTGGTTTACTCCTCGTTTTCCGGATATTCCCTGGTTTTCTATGATTTTCACTTGTTTCGGTTTTCCATCGCCCGAGGGCGTACAGTAAAAGGCTTGACAAAGCCGACATTGTCCCGGAATGAGGATTATTTTCTGCTTTTGATTTTCTCAGATTTATCCTAATTTCCACTGATTTGTGAGACACTTTTCGAGAATTTCTTGATTTTCACGATTTTCCTCATCACCCAAGGGCATACAGTAAAGTGGCATTTTCAATGCCTACATTTGACCCTTGGATTAACTTTTCCCTTTGTTTCATTTCTTGTCTCTTTGATTTGGCATGTTTTCAGTCATCTTCATGCATGAGCATATAAAATAAGCAAGCATACATCCATAGACCATTGACAGTAGGAAACCTGGAAAGGCCGAGTTTTCTCGGGCGCATGGGGGTGCCTAACCCCTTTCCTATGCGTAACCAGAATCCTTACCCTTTCTCTGGCCCGCATTAATCTTGCATTATCCATTAGGCACGGAGCACAAACAAGCATCTTTGCATCTTGTTTGCTTTCTGCTTTTTTGTGTTTTTCTGGTTTTCCTCGTCTTTCCATTAAAAGACTAGGTGGCGACTCCTTTCTGTAGGATCGGATTGCTCCTCTAGAGGGGGGGTGAATAGAGAATTAACACTTTTTAATTTACTTAGATCGGTTTTTACAGATTAATGAAAAATAGCATACAAGGAGATTATT
>JAMKQA010020244.1:0-15672 GCA_024699735.1 Posidonia australis
TGTCTCTTTTATATATGTAATTAGACCTGTCAAATGGATCGTCTCGTGTACCTATCGTGTCGTGTATACAATACATATATGTTAAACCCAAATGCGACCCATTTAATTATCATGTACCTAATACTAAACCCAAACACGAATTGTCTGTTGGCGTGTATACACGACATGACCCGTTAAGTACACATTTAAGTGAAATCGTGTCGTTTTGACACGATAACGATCCGATCGACACGAGTACACGTTTATTGCACAATTACACGTTTAATAGTAGATTACACGTATAGTATACGTTTAACATTTACACGTTTTGTACATGTAGAAAAATCAAAGATAAATCAATAAATCATAAACCAATCATTCAACAATATTTCACAAGTTCCATTGTTCCATATGTTAATATCATAAGTCTACAACATATCATAAACATCTACTATTCAAAATAATAAAAGTTATAATTTATATACATGATTAGATAACGTGTACTTATCGTGTACTTATCAGGTTTTTTTACCTTAGACACGAAAATGATCCGTTTAATAATCGTGTTTACCAGATAGACACGATAAGTACACGAGACATGATAAGGGTAAACCCAAATACGATTATATCGTGTCGTGTTCGTGTCGTGTTATCGTGTCGTGTCAGAAATTGACAGGTCTTTATGTAATCCTTCTCATAGCAATAGACATGTGATTATTCTTTTTCCTAATTTAACATACAAAAAGACTGGTCAGAGCGTTATCAAGAATTGAGCTTTGACTGGAAACAAATTGCCCAAAATTGTCCATGTTTATTCTTGTATGTCTATTGATGCTATATTTATTTTTTCACATTATTGGTGTCTTGATTATTCAAATTTCTCTGGTTGTAGACCACATCATCTTGGGGTGGTTTCTAAGGCTCAGTTGTAAATGCCTCAGGCTGCTATGTTTATGTTTGCAAGTTGCACTGAGACACCATTCTGGGGTAGAGTTGGTTAGCATATTTTTTAAGGCTGCATAACGTGTTTCTGAAAAGAAATATGGTTTTACTTATTTACATTAATATAATTCTTAACAAATTCTTGTACTAATTATGCCCATGTTTTTTTTCCCTTACTGACTTCTATGCTACTTTCAATTGCAGGCAGAGAGCATCTATTTAGATCCTAAGTTTTCAAAAATAGAGAACTATGGTTGGGGGGATGTTGGCATTCGAAGTGATAACCATTCGTGCAATATTGTTCCTAGCGATCTCTTTGGAATTAGTCCATTTTTTATTCCCAAAGGTAGTTTTCTTTTTACAGCAACAGATCTTACCTTGTATAAAAGCTCTGTTTCATGTAAAAAGCATATATATATATATATTTTAAATCCAAGTTCACAAGTTCAGATTATCTTCTACTTTTATTTCTGAGATACTTCTTAGTTTGGAAAGTTCTTCTTGACATGACACGTTGCCAAAACATGGTAACAATTGTTTGGCCACCTCCCATGACAAAAACCGTGGTTTTTTGTGACACGCTAGTGTTTAAATCAATTTTTGTGATGTGATACCAATTTGCTTATAATGTTTCCCTTTTAAATTTTGACAAGGTTGCTTATGCCCCCTTTAATCAAATTTAATTTTATTATACGTATTTACCATATCAAATTATATTTCTATGTGTCTCACATTGTCCTTGTGTATTGACCCTTGGAGTTTACCATGTCGACACTTCTTGTATGTGTTGAAAATCTTAGCTATTTTGTTCTTTGTTTAGTAAAAGAAGCTCTGTTTCCATTATTGCACTTTTGTGGGTTGAGCTTCAACCATTGTTGTTAGGCTAGAATTTCACCAACTCACTGTGTGGAAAGGGCATATTTGTAGAGTCTGAAGGAAAAAATTCTGTTATCATTTTTTTCTAAGGTTTTGGCTCTATGCGAAACTCAATTCAGTCAAAGAAAAGATCAAAAAATGGGTTGAAGAGGAAGCAAGACATGTGGGTAAAGCATCCAAGGTTTTAAAGAGGAAAATTAGTGAGCTTGATGGGAAAGAAGAAGTTGGACCGTGGATAGAGGAGGATCATCTTGCTGGAGAGAGCCTCAAAGTGGAGCTTGAAGGGTGGACAAAACTAGATGAGGTTGTTTGGAGGCTTAGTTCTAGAGCTTATGGCTAAATACTGGAGACTAGGATGCCAAATTCTTTCATAAGGTGCCTTGTGGGAGGAGAACAAAAGAAATTGGGTCAGTTAGAATAAATGGAGGGTGGTGAAAAATGAAAAAGAAGATAGCAAGGATGACATTGATGCTTTTTACAAGGAACATCTCAGATTCAAGCTCCAACTTAGTTTGGATTCAAAAGGGTTAAATTTTAGGAGGATATCTTCTTTATGCTGTAGAACGTAAAAAAGAATTCACCAAGGAGGAAGTCCCAAAGGTGATCTTCATGATTTTTAGATGGCCATTATGAAGGTTATGCCAGTTTTTCATGCTCATGTTGGGGATGTCCATGTTGCTTACTCTATGTTTATCAATTCGATTACAAAGAATGAAGGTGCATTTGATATTTGCGATTTCTATGCATTAGACTTCTCAATGGTGTTTATAGAATTTTTGCTGAATGTTTATGAGAGATTGAAACCTTTGACTGTCAGCTCATTGATGATTTTCAGTATGCTTTTGATTAGGGGTGACAAAATTTGGATTGATACCTTGTGGCACATGAGTGTATTGATGTTATATCCCGACTTCTCTCAAGTCAATGGAAGCAACACAAGGTTAGTGCTCGAGGAACAAATAACATAACAACTTCAGTACTCTAAAATTTTGAGAATAAACATAGTTGTAGCCACTGAGCAATGGCAACCTCAAATCTACCAACGAGTCCAAAATGCTTAAGCTGAAGTTGATTTGATGGTGGGTCTCTTTTCTCTCAGTTGTTGGACTAATTCTGGGTTATTATGCTTTCCCCTATTTCTTTGAATGTTGTACTTAGTTCCACATTTTTGCTTAACTATGATATGATAATGTGCATTGGAGTTTTCTTGAAGAGGTGAGGAAATGCTTGGGCTTTGAGTGGAAATGGATAGAAAGGTTGGGTTGCTACATTAGTTCTGTCAGATATGATCAAGGGATGCCCCAAAGGCTAGTGGTCATGGATTGAGAGTTTGAGACAAGGTGTTCTACTGTCCAGTCTGTTGTGTAGACTCTGTGTCATAGGTCTTTGGTAGAATATGTGTCAAGGTTAATTGCAGAGGTCTTTGATATGATGCCTATCAAAGGCGAGGGATTTGGATTGATTAGTGGTTTTTTGCCTGAACATTAGGGTTGAGAGGTGCAGTATACCGTCAATATGTCAATGATACCTTGGGTTTGAGGCTTCTCATTAATAAGTTATTAATTTGATTTGCCTCTTGGTTCTTTTTGGTATAAATTTCTTGATTAAAGGTGAATTTTCACGAGTCTACAGTGACTGGTGGTCTCTATCAATCATGAAGCTGATTTCTTGGGTTGCAAGGTGGATACTTTTTAAATACTTGGTTTGCCATTTTCTAGTCCTTGTCCCAGAGCATGTGATTAGGCCATGTAATTGTTAAATTTGAGTGCCAGTCACGCTGGAAGTTTCTTATCATTATCAATGGGACGCAGGTTCACACTAATTTCGTACTTATTGTGGAGCAAAGATTATCAACCGAAAAGTGAAGGTGGTGTTGGATTAAAGGAACTTTTAACTTGGCTCTCTTCTTGAAATGGTTACAGCAATGTGGGAGAGGGTGTGAGAATGGTTTCTCTTGTGGCAAAGTTATCTTACGTAATTGGTATACAGGTAGATTGGTGGGGGAGATAGGGTCTCATGTGAGAGTTGTTTCAGGAATTTGGAAGCAGAGGCGGTTGTGAGTTTGTGGGTTTAAATGGAACATATGTGCTCCAGGTCACATTTCCTGCTTCTTTCTGTGAGGATTATTGAGTGCTATTAGTGGTTGAAGGCAGGGATAGTGGGACATGCTATTTAGAAAGGATCTTTGAGATGATGAACTCATTGATTTTGTCTCACTTGTTGATCTTAGGAGTCATTGTTCCCTAGTTATTTCTTGCCGAGCAACACTCCATGATTGGGCTATGGGGTAAGATTGACAATTTTTGTCAAGTCTCTTTGTTAGGTTATACCATGTGGTGGTGTGGTGATTATATACTTACAATATTTTTCTTCTGAATCGTGTCCCACAAGTATCCAATTTTTTATTGGCAGCTATTTCGTGGAAGTATCGTGACTGTGTTGGCTCTAAAAATGCTGCGGTTCCATTTGGCTCGCAAATGTTCCTTTTTCCTTTTGGCGCAGTTACCATCTCTTTTTCAGTTTGTTCTACCATTTGGCCTATTGAACAATCTGTTGGGCCTTGGTACTTCTTCCAAATTTGATATCTCTTCCTTTTGGGAATTCTGCATGGGGCAAGGTCAACATGAGTGGTAGGAGAAGACGTGTGGGATATGCTTCCTCATGCAATTTGGTGGTGTAGATGGATAGGCGCAATTGTAGAATCTTATTAGGTGTAGCCAAGACTCTTGATGCTTGGAAAATGATGGCTCTCCAAGAGATCCTCATGTTCTCCTGATTTTGTAGAGACAGTTGCGTCAATTGTTCTTTCCTTTGCTTCTTAGTTTTGTTTCCTTTCTTTGGAGTCTTGTTGATCTTGTCTCCTCAATAGGATTTTTTTTGTATGCTTTTCCGTTTCCTTTGGTTTTATTCAAATTCTTCTTTTGGTTGCTAAAAAAGGAAAGAAAAAGAGATGGAATCTATCACTCTGTGCAAGGCAAATTTGGAAGTTGAAAATCAATTCTTGTTTTGTGTTGCCTGGCCCCATATTGTTTCACTTGTCTTTGTTGTTTTTTTTTCTGCATTCAATTGTATTCCTTTACATCATGTTACTGTTTATTTGTTTTCATGATTGGCAGGATACTGCTCTGACCCTTTTCCTATCATATTCGAAGTCCACTGTATATCTGCATAGATGACCCTCTATGTACAACTTCATTTTTTTTCTCTTTTAATTTATTTAATAGGTTGTAAGGACTCAAAGCACGAAGGATTTGAGTTCTTGGCCCCTACAACATGCAGGAATGCGTTAAGGTTGCTGCGAGCAATGCAGCTGTCAAAACCTGGTAATTATCTGGTTTGAGTTTGATGTGTTTTTTTGTGTGTTTGTGTGTGTATAATATATATTTATTTAGCTTGTCTGTTTCAGTTTTATTGGAAGGTAGTCCTGGTGTTGGAAAAACTAGTTTGGTGGTTGCACTTGCAAGATACTCTGGGCATCCTGTTGTGCGAATTAACCTTTCTGAGCAGGTTAGCAGTTTTTTCGGTAATATTTTGATCTTATTTGGTGTAATCCATGACCTGTTGATTAATTTTTTCTTATTGTGCTTCCAGACGGACATGATGGATCTCTTGGGATCAGATCTTCCTGTAAATAGTGAGAGTCAAATAGAATTTGGTTGGTCTAATGGGATCCTTCTTCAGGTTGAGCTCTTGTGTTTTAAGTTTAATTTGATGACCTAGAGGTTGATATAACGAATAATTAATGGTATCAATTTATATTTTATATAGGCTATAGAAGAAGGATGCTGGGTTCTTCTGGATGAACTAAATCTTGCTCCCCAGTCCGTCTTAGAGGCACTGATGCTATATTCCATTTCTATCTTGTTCGGTTTGCTAATTCCTGTAAATTTATCGGTATAATTGGTGTCTGAATATTGTAGGGTTTGAATGCAATTTTGGATCATCGTGGGACGGTGTATATACCAGAACTTGGAAAAACTTACACATGCAAATCTTCTTTTAGAATTTTTGCATGTCAGAATCCTTCTAGTCAGGGTGGTGGTAGGAAAGGACTTCCAAAGTCATTTCTGAACCGTTTCACAAAGGTTTTGCCCCGTACACATCTCATTTTTCTTGCTTTTTACCATAAGCTGAATGCTGTGAAGTAATGAGTTCATATACTCCTGCTGTTTCACTACAGGTTTATGTCGACGAGTTGGGTGCAGATGATTATCTGTTTATATGTCAATCACTTTATCCATCAATTCCCACAGAATTGCTGAGGAAGTTGATTGTCTTCAACAACCGCATTTTTGAGGATGCTGTGTTGCATCAGAAATATGGTCAGGTTGGTTCACCATGGGAATTTAATTTACGTGACATCATAAGGTCATGTCAAATTATAGAAGGTACTGCATTTTTCCCTAGCTGTGACTTGTTTATCTATTTATTTCCTGTGGGTTTAATTCTTTACTAAAAAAATGCAAGTTTTCAAATTTTGTTAAATCCATTGTCAAGGTGCACCTGAGAAGGCAAGATATGAGAGTTTTTTGAATGTTGTCTATGCTCAAAGAATGCGTACAGCAGATGATCGCAGGGAAGTCTTTAACTGTTATGAGGAAATATTTGGCATGAAACCATTGGTAAATCTTTCACCAAAGATACAGATTAATCCACAATACCTGTTAATTGGGAGTGCATGTGTTTCAAGAAATAATTTTCAGCCTGCAAAGATTATGATAAGTGATCTTCACATATCAACAAGGGTTTCCCAAATTTTGGAAGCTATGCTGCATTGCTTGAGACATCAATGGCTGTGTATCTTGGTTGGCCCTCCGTCATCAGGAAAAACTTCTATGATTCGGTTACTAGCTCAAATCACTGGAAATTCACTGAATGAATTGAATCTTTCTTCCAACACTGATGTTTCTGAATTACTTGGATGCTTTGAGCAATACAATGCATTTAACAGTTGCAAGATGGTCATTGCAAATATTGAGCGCTATGTTTATGAATATTGCAGTCTACGTCTGGAAGTGAAATGGGAACGTCTCATTAATGATAGACTGCTTTTGGTTACTCATTGGTTGACTTTTTTGGGGTCTTTTAATAACAATTCTAATGTATCAAGCTCTGAGGCAGAGCTTGACCCATTGGTTGAGATCATTGAACAACTAAAACTTGACTTGGAAAGGTACAAATTACCTGTTTCTTGGTCTATTGAAGATCTGAATAAGTTATTGAAGACTGTAGTCAAATTACAGAAAAATAGCAGGACACAGCAATCAGCGAAGTTTGAATGGGTTTCTGGCAGATTACTCAAAGCCATTGAGTGTGGCGAATGGGTTGTTCTAGACAATGCCAATCTCTGCAATCCCTCGGTAACTTAATTCTTCATTCGTTTTAAAAGCTATTGATATCTCTTGCCGTTTTGCAAACTTTTATCTATTAGGTGATCTCTTTTTTCTTTGTGGATTTTCTTCAACTAATTTTTTTGATCTTTTCCCTTGATTTTATTCTACAGGTTCTTGATAGGATCAACTCCTTGGTGGAACCCGATGGATCAATAATTGTGAATGAGTCTGGGCTCATTGACGGGAAGCCTCTTGTTCTTCGTCCCCACTCTAATTTCAGAATATTTCTCACATTTGACCCTAGGTATGGTGAAATTTCTAGAGCAATGAGGAATAGAGGTGTTGAGATATTTATTATGGAACCAAGTCTTTTACTTGAGGAGAATGATACTAACCCTAGAGTGAGTATGATAAATGATGTTAAGAGGTTCTTAGTTGTTTCTGGTATCCCTCAATGTAAGTTGATTGATTCAATGGCCGAAGCACATATCTGTGCAAAAGAGAGTGGATTACGTCATGGAGTGGATATCACTCTCCTAGAGCTTACCCGTTGGGTTCAGTTATTCCAGCAGCTTCTGATCTCTGGGAATCAGCCTACGTGGAGCCTGCAACTGAGTTGGGAGCACACTTACTTATCTTCATTGGGTGAAACTGCTGGAAATGACACCATTCAACATGTTAAAAGTTTACATTTATCACATGAGAATTGGTATGAATTTGGCCCTCTGCATGGTGGGTCTTTTTCACTACCTGGTGGATGGCCAGTTCCCTTGAATCTCAGACGCTTCAGTTGGTTTTCACAGGAAACATCAGTTATACGAAATTGTATGTACTTGGAATTCTTAGGTGTGCAGTTGGCTTCTTATGAGTTGAACAGTAAGTGCAGTGGACTTATTTCACTATATGATGTGAAGAAACTCAAGCCATCAATTGCTCCAGTTCATTTGGTATATCGTTTAGTGTTTCCAATGGTTTCAGTCTCCTGTACCTCCATGTTTGGTAATACTGAAAACTTCGTCCCAGACTTGGCCTATAAGATGCTTCAGTTTGCTGCCAATTGGGCAATTGAACAAGCAACACCTAATGATTTTGAGCTGTATAGGGTTTGGTTTGAATGGTGTAGTTCTCAGTTAGAACCTTACTGCAGTTTCTTGAATTCTTTTGTTTCCATTCTTAAGAAAGAGAAAGATCATCCTATTTGGAAGTGCATCTTTAATTGCTGGTTCAAGATAACTCATCACTATCATCTGGATGATAATCAACATCAACTTCCATTGCTTTCATACGAGTTGGTGGAGTTGGCTTCATCTAGTAGAGAATTGGAAATGTGTGAAAAGCATATGCGTGAAGCTGTCAATTGTGTGAGCTTGCTGCGTCTTAGTTTTCAACAGTGGACTAGGGAAACCCATTACATTTCTAATGAAAAGAAACTTCATTCGTCATTGTTACGTCTGTTAAGTTGTTTGAGACTTTTGGAGGAGGAAATGCTCAGTATAATGATGGAGTCTCCTTTTTTCGAACGGCTAATTGATATATACTGTAATCTTCTTGATCATCATACAGTTTTCTGGAAGAGTATTACCTATTCCCAGTATGAACATTCAGTTATATCTTGGAACTTATTAAAGAAAGAAGCTCTGAAACTCCAAAACATATTGCCACAAAGAGTTAATAGTTTATTGGTAGGTCACTCATGATTTTTACTTTCTGTTTGTCTGCTATTTTGAAAAAAGATGTTGACTTATTTTTCCTTGATATAGATTGAAAGCTTGAACTTGGAAAAATTATCAAGTTTTAATTTTGACACTCCAAAGCCCATGTTATGGTTGTATGGTGGACATCCATTGTTGCCAACTTCAGCAGTGGTGTACGAGAAAGTACAACAGCTTTTGACCTTCTGCAATACTGTTTGGCCTGGTACTACAAAACTGTGGAATCATGCCTTTTGTGGTATGTCTCATTAGACTATGATTACTTTTATTATCAACCAATAAATTACTTATTTATATTAATTATATTTGCAGATAATAGTATGGTTCTTGAGGTTGCTTTATCAGCCAACATAGAATTGAGGCATCTCGTGATGAAAGGTAATGCATCTTATTCTAGATAAATATACCATTGCTTGTAAATGATGTTTGCTTATGAATTTTAGTTAAGGCCCATGATATATGAACTGAATGCAATAATAAGGTGCAGTGAGCCAAAAATTTGTGACGTTATGATGTATCAAAGTTCATAAATGAAAATAAACTTCAAAGTTCAAATTATTGTATAATAAATTTAATTTTTACAAATTCCTCTCATACTTCATCAGGAGTATCAGTATGACTATGCATAAAGTTCCAACCTCATCTACTTTGACAACCAATTGTATTGTAATTCTTATATATGCTAGGACATGTCTTCATTCGATTGTTTACATTTTTTCTCGTAATATTGGTCTCAGTCTTCTCATTGAACTTTTTAATTGTTTCAGCTTAAGTCTTTGATTTTATTTTTCCATATGGGTTTTTTCCAGTTTCCTCTTTGATAGTTTTATAAAGAATGTCTAATATTACCTCGTCACCCTTCGTACTCCGGCTTGTATAAGTTCTCCCCCCTTTAATCTTTTTTTTTTACCATCTTTAGCCATGTCTAGTTTGGAGAAAAGGAACATACAATTGAAATAAACATATATCTGTAATACAATGATCATATGAAAAAAATAATGGACACATAGCATCACAATTCGCATGAAAAAACGCAAAGGAATAATGTTAGAAGTGATGTATCGCAATTTGCATCAAATCATCACTTGTATTAAGAAAGAATGGTAAGAACAAAAATTGATGTCGTGCTTTTTTTTCAAAGCAAGAACAAATTGCAATAGAAGATGAAAAACACATTAACACTTTGCAATTTGGAAAGAGTTTATATCAATGCAAGTATTATAAGATTATCACAACAGATGAACATCATTATGAGTGTTCGCTATTATAAGGGACTCATCTAATGTGATACAATGATCATGTGAAAAAAATATGGATACACTACATCACAGTTTGCATGAAAAAAAGCAATGGATTAATGGTAGAAGTGAACACAAAGTAGTGGAACAAATAAATTTAATATTAATGGACAGTATAAATCTTAATACAAGCATTCAAATAAAGGAAAGAGAGTAACATCTCCCAAAGTGCTCCTTAGATGGCAACCATCCCAGGGAAAAAATTTGAATGTCTGTTTACCATGTGTTTTTCTAGTTGTATTTCAGCTCCAAACAAGACATGTCGCTACCAATTTGACAAGGACAGAAACTCAATCAACACCAAAATGTGCCATTTAAGTGAAAGTAATATCATTGGATCAAGTCCTTGGAAAGTATCCATTAAAAAGACACATATTTACATATTTATATTTTTATAAAAAGAAGAAATGAAGATGTTTCATGATTATGTTCCATAATTTCTCTAAGAAACATTCCAAACAACTACAAGTTTGTTGATGGGATCTTGACTACCAGTAAGAAAAAGTAGCTTATAAAAGAGATGAAATAAGCACTGCTTGAACAACAAGTTTGTTGATAGGATCTTGACTACCAGTAAGCAAAAAAGTAGCTCATAAAAAAGATGAAATAAGCACTACTTGAACTGGCCAATACCGTCTATCCAACCAAAGGAAATAAAATTATATAGTAATGTAATCTTACTGGAGTTGGGAGGCAGGCATCGGTGGGTTAGGTCATGGGGGAGAGGAAGACGGGTGTCTACGGGTTGAGGAGGAGGAGGATGACGAGGGCTGTTGCGTCGATGGGTTAAGGCATGATAGAGAAACACGGGTGTCGATGGGTTGAGGAGGAGAACGATGACTATTGCGTCGGTGGGTTAGGACACCGGGGAGAGGACGTTGCGTTGGTGGGTTATGGCAATGAGAAGAGTATGCTACGTTGGTGGGTTGAGGAGGAGAACAACAAAATCGTGGCGATGACGGGTGAGGATGAGAGGTTAGATTGTGGGAGAGGAAGAGGGGTGAGAATTGTGGAAAGAGGTGAGGTGTGGGTGCTTGGGTGAGAAATCCGTTAAAATTCCAAGGAGGGAGGTGGGAAATGCGGTGTGGGTTAGTCTTTTATACTTTGGAATCCAATGAAATTCACTTTCCCTTGGTTTCAATTTCAACCATATGCACAAACACTAAGATTTCACTTGGTCAACAGGAATTCATTTTCTGTTCAAATCAATTATAGTATTGTCTAGGTGCACAAACCCTTCTAGGAGTACTTAGCTTCACTTTCTAAATATATATGTTATATTAAAATAAAATACATACTTTTAATATGAATTTCCTAAGTATAAATCATGTTCAAATTTTCTATTAATAATTCTAGTAGCTACCAAGTATACTTATTATTACTTGGGTATTGGATTGTTTTCTTTTGTTATTACTATAATGTTTATTTTGTAAAGTTTTCTAATGTGTCATGTATACATATCTATGTTATTATGTTGACATCTCCATACTGTTTTCCATACTTCTCCGTTTTGTATATTTTTCTTTACTGCTATGCATACTTGTAGGGGTTATTATATATACTTATAGGCTACCTATGATATCGTCTCTATGCAAAAAAAGGGGTCTCGCAAATTCGAAGTGATTTTAGAACAATTGGAAGTTTCAATTCTTGGATCTTGGTGGATTTATGGTTTTGGAGGAAAGTTTAGAAGAATTTGGAGAAGTGAAGTGGAAAGAAATGATGCAAATGAGTGTAAATGGCAACAGATGTATGGAAACGCAAGTGAAAAATAAACATTGGTAATTTAAAAAAGACCCCTGATTAGGGGTACAAATGGATTAAATATACCATTTATCATATTCACATTTGTGTAAAATTTTCGAATACGAATATGAATGTGTGTGGGATATGTAAGTTGAGAATCATATTTGGAGAAATCTGGATACGAGAGAAATTAGATATGGGCAAAATATCGATATGTAAAAAATTAATGTTTATAAAGTATATTACAATTATAAACTTCAAGAAATATCGGTATAATAATTTATAAACTATAAATCTACAAGGGAAATGTCAATTTGATATAATATAAACATTAAAATATCGTATAAAATAATAAATCTATAATGACTACAAGTAGGGGGAACAAATGGAACCAATACAGAGCAGATAATGTGTCCTTTCATACATTATTTATGTTCGACATATCATGGCTCTTTTGAATTCCAATTCTCCGTTGTTGTGGCTGCCTCATTCCTTTAGTGTTTTCTCCTCCAAGTCGGCTTGGGATGTTGTTCGTGGTTGTGCCTCATTGATTTCTTAGGCGCTTGCTGTTTGGGTTAGGGGATACATTCTGGACCTGCCTTCCTTATGTGGTTGGTGATGCATGGTAGAATCAAGACACAGGATCGACTACGTCAATTGGGGTTATATCTTGTGTCACATTGTGCTTTATGTTGTCAAGCATATGAAGATCTTAGTCATCTCTTTTTTGGGTGCTCGTTTGCACATTTGATGGTGGCTTGGGTTGCTTCCACTCTTCAGTTCGATTTTGGTGGCACCATACTGGAGGTGTTGCAGTTGTTTGATGGGCTTGCTATAGATTCTCTTTAGCGCTGGGCGTTGGATGCTTTGAAGGTCTTAGTTTACTTTATTTGGTAAGAGAGGAATGCTCGTTTGCTTGATGTTCATCACAGGCCTCGTACTCTGGATCAAGTCTTGGATTTTATTTTTGGGATTGTGGGTTTAGTGTCTTAGGACGTCTCTTGGTGGTGTGTTCTTTTCTTTGTATAGTGGTTGTGTATAGTTTGGAGTATCTATGGTTGCTCCATGATTTTTGTATATGATTTTTTCGGACACACACACACACTTAAGGGCTTGCCCTCCTTTTGCATTGCAAAAAAAAGGGATTTCGATATTCTAGTCAAAATGTAAGTGATAATAATCAAATCTCAAGTGAATATGTGATGAAATGAACAAAAAATAATTGTGAATATGTTTTTTAATTTGTAATTAAATTCATATAATATTTTTTAATAATTATTATTTAGTTTGATTATATATATTTGACAATAATAATTTTTATTTTATATTACTATAATAAGTTAATAATAACATAATAAATATTTTAAATGTTTTCTTCTAATATGTATATATCATTGGTGCAGTGGTTAAGTCTATGCTTGAGGGGAAAGGTCATGGGTTCAAATCACATGCGTAACACATCTTTTTGTAGAAAAATAAAAATTTTAAAATCTGAATATTTGTATTCATATTCAAAAATTACAGCAACATCTTAATTCCTATCCGAAAAGCTTTGTGAACCATCATCAATGTTTGTATATGTATCCGGCTAGATATATATAACAAACATCCGTATTTGGAAAAATCCAGATATGAATCCAGATTCGGTACAATTATCTGTATCCATGTTGTACCCCTTCCCTTGATACATCGATGCTATTGTTTTTTTTTTTGGTCTGGGGGCCTTGGGTTTTAAAAGAGACTTGGAGAGGGGGATGCCAAGAAGCTTGGAGTGTAATTCACCAAGGGTGATGTTAAGAAGGTAATTTTTATGATGATATGGGACAATGCCCTTGGTTCGGATGGTTCCTTTTTAGTTGTTTTTTTCAGGAATTTTGTAGTGTGTGCAAAAATGAGATAATTGAAAATATCAGATGCTTTCATCAGATGGTGGGGATATTGGGGTGGTGTGGAAATTCAACTTTCATCATTTTGATTGCCAATAAAGGATGGGGCCATTGATATTGGTGATTTCAGGCCTTAATCAATATCATTGCTTATGGTGATGTGCAAGAGTACGATTTGATGCTGTAAAGTTCCATCCGTGGTCCAATATTTTGCTTGGCAAGTATATCATGGTGTGGTTTTGGTGTAGTTGACATTGCTATGGAGATGCTTTTCTCTTGCAAGCCTGTGCTTCTTTTGCTTGGAGACGGATGATGATCTTCTTCATATCTTGATTGGTTGTCCCACAGTGAGACATTGGCGGGTTGCTTTGTTTGTGAACATAATCGTCATGTTCTTTGGGATATAGTTGGGATTTCTTTTGGAAGTGTTTGAAGAGGCATAGTGTGCTTCATGGGAGATTAGTTGCCAGTTGGTGGCTCCTACATTGTGCTTTTTGGTGGAATTAATGGTTGAAAATGAATATAAGTGTGTTCCGAATGAGTGGTACTTTTTGAAGTTGTAGAGGTCATATCATTGCCTGTTTAGTGGGTTTGTGCTGGTAGTGATCCGTTGGTCATGAATGATGTTGACATCTTGACATGGCTTTAGAATCTGCTGGAAATCTGATGTTATTTTCTATCATACACGACATAAGTCATAAGTCAATATGATGAGTTCTCTGATCAACAACCATCGTGTCTTCGTCGCATTATGTGAGTTTACTAATGGCATAAGTAAATTGTAAGATTCCACTTTTTAGGGTTGTGTTTGAATCACAAGACATGTATGCCCCTTTTTAGAAGTTCACATGGGTCCCTTTTTCCACGTAATGAAGGTGCTGAGTTTGCTGGCAATCTTTTTTTTTTTCATGAATCATGATAAAGCTGAGTCCTAAAGGGACAGTTACCAATACACATTCAGCTTGGAGTGCCAATGTTGAGTTGCCTGTTCGGTTGAGTATATGTGTCCTATTATATCTAACATCCAAGTTAAGAATATAGCAATATACATGACATTGTCAGACCTAGCTGAACAACTACTGTTATTTAATAGATTAAATGTATGACTACACTGGGTCAAAATAGTCTTTTCCAAACCATTTGTGTTTAGTTGTCCTTTTTACGCTCAAATATTTTGTTTGGTATTCTATGTCCAGGTGTTAGTATGTCATCATTCATTTATGATGGCAGTTATCCAGATAACATAGACACCATACAGGCTGAGGAGCTCTATCAGGTCAGTGGAAACAAAAATACTTGGTGAAGCATTGGTATATTTGCATTGCTAAAGGATCTTATATTGTGTAAATTTTTTTATGAACTTCACAGAGCCTTTTAAGAAGATATGAGTATGAAAGGGGTAAACTTCTTGTCTTCTCTAAACAAGAGAACAAAAATGTTACTTCATGTGAAAGCGCCAGTTGTGGTTGTTGTGTATTGTCCCCTGAGAGTTTGTGTCGGAGAACTGGGATTGTTTGTTGGTTGGCTACCTGTCTTTTGTTGGACTGGAAGAGTTTTTCCCTGGATATAGAGATATTGCAACAGTTATCCAAGAGCATTGTTCTTTCTTCTCACGAAATCTACAAGGTATGTTTTCATAAATAGAAGCACAATACCATGTGGCCCTCATATCCAGCAGTTTCATTGTTCCCATGTTTTTAGGATACTCTTTCAATCTGTGTAGAGAGGGTAGAACCACTATTTTATTATAGACACTGGAAAGTTGTGTAGCTGGTGGTTGTGCAGGGTTTAATGATTTTAGACAATTACAAAAGATTGTATTTTCTACTATTTTTTATAATAGCCTAACACATCCTTTTTAATAGTAGATATATATTTTTTTCCTGTTAGTAGTGATTCA